>JACXVO010028550.1:1228880-1239632 GCA_015501135.1 Hapalochlaena maculosa
TATACATACATACATACATATTCATACACACGTTGGAGCCAGGACATCTTCACACGTCTATTTACATAGAATTTACACATATGCATGATTATTAATAGCACACTTTACATGCATAAAATTGGTGCATAAGCATATTGTAGTAAATAACCACTTACAGATATATGGTTGTATACATAATACATAGGCCATACAGACACGACACGTCTATGTAAATTTCCACACAATCACCTATCTAAACAATGTTATTGTAATAAATAGCCCTACTACACACAAACATCTGTGTAAGTATCCAAACGCAAACATAGTATATATATATATATATAAATTTATATATTACGATATATACACATACATCAATAATTTTAGAAAGTTTCTGCCGCCTTCATATCTGTTTTTGGTTCTTTAATTTGACATTAGTATGTATATAGATATATAAATATATACTTTATATAAATATATTGAGAAAGGAAAGCACACACACTATATATATATATGTATGTGTTCTGGTCACGGTTTTTTTTTGTAGTCTAGTTTTGTGAGAGACTGAAGGTCGGTCTATATCTGTTGCATATCCACGAGGGGAGATATCTGTCTGGCAGGCAAGAAAGACACAGAGAAAGGGAGAGAGAGAGATAATATTCTTAGAGAGTAAAAGAAGGGAGAAATTTATACGAATAAACATATATAATAAAGATAGGGAGTGAGAAGATACTGTGAAGTACAGAAAGATAGGACACAGGCGAATATTTACATAAAACATACACAAAAAGAAACACACACACACACACACATATATATTATATATATATATATATATATATATATATATACATATATATACACACATACACACACACAGAGAAAAGGGTGTGAGAGCAAAAGAAAAACAGGAGTGTAAGAAAGAAAAACAGAGAGAGGGGTACCTGGTAATACTTTGGTTACAAGTGTCCCACGTTGCTCAGTCTAGTGTCACCACATACAAACCTTCGTTTCTATATATTAACGCACACAGACAAAGTTATACACAAATATACGCATATAAGTATATATGTGTGTGTATGTGTGCGCGTTAGCATAGCTGTCTATATAGACTTCAGGTCTTTGGAGGTCCGAGTCATATGTATATGTGTGTGGTAGGGAGATCCGTCTGATCGCCTTCCTTCCCCGTCTCTCTTGCTCGACATAACCACTCGTCCCTCATACATAGTTGGAAGTCCTTTACAGATCGTCTCCTCTTCACATTCCTCCATCCACCCAGCCAGACAAACCAAACGAGATTATCTCAATAACAAACTAACGAACAACCAACCGACAACGTCAAGCACGCAAACACCATAGTCATCATTTTATAATACATACATACTCTATATATAATACATGCTATATATATAATTTGTCGTTTAAATTTTATTACATGAGAAACTTGGGGATGGTGGAATTTTGGAAAGTCACTGACTCCTTTGATAAACCTTGACAACCTCAAAGCCGAAGGAGTTTCCCCTAGCTTTCTTCTTCACTCATTTCTCCCTACATCAGGGTCGTTGAAAATTGCTTCTTCATATATCAGGGTGGAGATACCCGTCATAAAAGAACAGCATACCATCATCACCATCCGTTAAAAAAAGAAAAGAAAACAAAACTGACACTCAGTGCTTGTTTATGGCTTCGTCGGAGAGGTTGTTTGTGTGTTATTCTCCTCACCCTCCTCCTACTGCTCCTCTTGCTCCGCCACCGCCTCTATCTTCATTATTATCATCACCATCATCATCATCAATATTATCCATATGCGTCGTCTTCCTTTCTTTTCTTCTTTCTCACTGATCTCGTGTGTATGTGGGAGAGCGACAGAGAAAAACAGCATTACTTCGCCATAATATACACATTGCAACATTGAAATCGGATTTACACACATTTATTGTTGTTGTTGTTATTATTAATATAACAGATCTTTCTGACCTCTAACAGAAAATAAGAACAATATCAACAAAACCTTTTCTGAGTTGAACACAAGTGGCTCTTTTTTTATATATATTCATAATAATTAATAGAAGAAAAAAAATTATTTTAACATTAGCACTGGATTACACGGAGATCGTTACTATCATCAGTATTACTAATTAATGTAACTGGTTTATCTTTTTATTTATTTATTTTTTATGATTCCTTATCCTTTTTGGATTGGAAGAAAAACAAAAACGGAACGGAAACTTGTTTTAAATTGTGTAATGTGAGGGGCGAACCCCTGTCTCTTCTTATCGAAGGTTAGAAGTAATTCACTGGAGAAATTTATGAACATACAATAAATAACAAGAAACATAAGACACACAACAACAGAGTCCACCTTACACCCTTCTACTTTTTTCTCCCCTCCCCCTTCCAATGATGTATCGACAGAATAAATATTTGTCAATGTTTGGATTGCGTCCGTTTTTACTTCACCTACCCTACAGGGTGCGAAGCGGGTATGTTGTATAGGTCTTGTGAATGAGAAAGAAAGAAAAAACAAACTCGCCAACGTCAATAACTGCTGGCGAATTATTATTATTATTAATAATAATAATAATAATAGTAGTTACTATTATTATTTCTTCCTTTAACTTGATAAAATGGCATCAAGTAAAAAGAACAGCAATCATCGTATGGAGGATAGCAGTGATGTAGTGAAGACTGGTTACTTGAAGAAATTGAAGGTTGGTGCTTGCTTTGCCGTTATATTTGTTGTGTATCTGTATATTTTGGTATTGTATTGTATTGTGTGTGTACAATATGTATGTATTGGCTGGAGTAGTGTTTATATAAATATATAAGTGAGTGTACATGTGTAGTATTTAGGTACACGTATATAGTGGTTGACTAAGGACTTGTTTGTGTGTAATATTAATCCGTTTGAGTTGACTGGGACTCCAAGTTTCGTCTCATCGCCGTGAAACCAGTAAAGAAACTTAAAAGTCCTAAGTCAACTCAAAATAATTAATAAATTCGACTCTTACTAAATGTTTTAAGGGGCACCATAAGTAAATGCTTTGCTGTTTTCTGTACATTAACACACGGAAGTGAGGGATACTGATTATGTAATGTAATATACACACACCTGAATTAGGAGCGAGGGGTGTATGATACAGATATATCTGCCTGTTACACACATACTCTGTCGTATTCTAATACACAAGTCAGACATCGAAGGTAGTAAGGTGGTGTGAAGTTTGAATGCACGTATCCAATGATTACTGTGTATACACTCGTGTGTGTGTGTGTATATATATATATTATATATATACACACACTGCACTATATTAATTGCGTACATATGCCTACGTAGTCTGTGGGGATAGAAAACTTGTTTATATATATTTAATCATCATCAGGTCGAGCAAACTCGGCTTATATATAATATATATATGGCCTGATCTGTATAATATGGTTGATGGCCTCAAGTGAAGCCATATAATGTATTATATAACTAATACAGTGACCGACTTGAATGTGCAGTGCCCCGTGTATGATTCCTTAATGTTTATATAATGTCTGGTGACGCGGTGCTAAACAACGTAGTGTATACTTCGTTGTATACATGTCTGACAGCATGTAGATAGTGCTGGTAGGGTTACAGAGTGTATATACGAGCTGTTTATTGGCGGGACTTGCGAATATAGTGTAAATGGGTTTTATTGTCTGCAGGGGTCACAGGTGTTTATTGTTGTGACGAGGTAACAGTGTGTAAACATGTATGTATGAATGTGAGTGTTCATTATATTATTATATAGTCGAGGACAATTCAGAGTGTAAAATAACGTAAGCATGTAATGTATGTTAGATATTGTAAGTACCTGTTTTGCGTATGTTTATTTTTTTCTCGCCTTTTAAAATCGTGTACTTATGTGATTGCAAAAACTCAATGTGGTATATAATTTTTAGTGGGTTCATATAGTATAATGAAATATAAAACACGTTTTAATGTTACTGGTAATAGGATAAGCTTTAATCAGATGTTTGTCTGATGGCAGTGTTCAGGTACCTTTTCATTGTGCTTGCTGTAGTGTTTGGAATGCTATCCTTGAATGTGTGGTGATATTTATAAAATATGTATGTACACACGTAAAAATATGCACGCATCTTTCGTAATGTGGTGCAATGCTCGTGTGTAGTGAGTATAAAGTAATGTAGTGTTAGTGATGGTGGTATGTTGTGTGTAATTTACTTATATTTCTGTGTGCTTATTATTCCTTACTATTGTTTATAACTGCGGAATGTTGTGTGAAATGACATGCGTTGTAATAGTGTGCTATACTATGTAGTATGGTTGGTAGTATTCAGGCATGTTTGCTGTGTACACTGCTACTATTATTATTTTAAGTAGTGGTAGTAATGGTTTTCATATAGTTTGGATAGTATATAATTTGTGCTGTCTGCACTGTAGCAGTGATGGTGGTAGTACTGTGAAAGCAGACAACAACGTGCAAGGAGAAAGTGGCGGGGACCAGTTAGAAAGTCTGCAGTTCCAACTGACAGACATATTTTCACCGTAAACATCGTAGCTGCTTTCTTCCATATTTGCAACAGTTGGTGTTTTTAGCAGCCAGCTTTTACCCTTCTCCCTCTTTTTTGCTCGCTTGTGTGTGTCTCTCTCTCTCTTTCTCTTTATTTCATTTACTTTATTATTACTCTTTCTTCGCTTCTCTTTCTCTCTTGCCTTGTATTCTTTCACTTGTTTTTCTTGTATCATCTCTATCTCTTTTTCCCCACTCCTCTCTCTCAATATTTTCTTCTTTATTCGTCTCCACCCCTCTCTATTATTGTTTGTAATTTCACTACACTGTCTGTTCTAGCCCCCTCCCTCACTTCCATATGCGTTCCTAGCTTTCTTTGCCTCTCATTTACATGATTCTGTCTGCTTTAACACTCCTCTCTCGTAAATTCTCTTATTTTTACCTTGCCCTCCCTCGCTCTCACTGTCTGTTCTCTCTGTCTAATCAACATCTTCCCACTCTTTCTGAATATCTTTAGCTTCTCTTTCTCTCGTTCTATCACTCTCCCTCTCATAACCTTGTCGTTTTCCCCTCCGCTCCAACCCTTCCACTCTTAATTTGTTTACTTCAAATAACATTAATCTGTGTGGGTGGGTGGGTGAGAGAGAGAGACATTACTTCTCTCCCTCTTTCTCATTCTTTCATGTTTTCTATCTCTTTCTGCTTTTCTTTTTCTCAGTCTTTTTAAGACCTCTTGCTCTATTTACTGTTTCTCACCCTCCCTTCAACGTCTGCTTAGCTTTAATGTCTACTCCTAATCTCTCTATCAGTGTGTCTTATATCTATCTCTATTTTTCTACTATGATTCTCTCTCTCTAAGCTCACCTTTTTACCACCCTTTTTTATTCTATCTTTCATAACTCCCTTTTATCTACCCCATCTCCTCATTATTAACATAATAGCTCACTCTTAATTCTCCTCTCTTTCTTAAATACCTCTACTCTCTATCTACCTATCTCTATCTTGGCTCTTCTCCAAACCCCAGTTACTTGTCGATTCCGTCATCAGACTGTATTTTGGTGGTAAAGCAATAGACTGGCTTCCCCACCCAGGACACCAGCGCATCTCCTGGGTTGCCGTTGTCCTTCACCTTCTGGAGAAGGGGTAGTTTGCAGGTCGGAGGGACGGAAGAAGCAGAAACAGAGAGACGGTCTAGAGAGGTGGGGGTAAGGGCGAGCCATTTTTGCTTGTTACGGCGAGGTGAGTGCGTGATGGATGGATAGATGGGTAGTGTGGCATTTTAGACTGACTATTTAAATGAGAGAGTGGGAGTTATGGGTGTGTGTATGTGCGTTCAGCAGAGAGAGAGAGACAGATAGAAGTAAGCTAGGCGAGGGGGTGGGGAGAACAGACTGTCAGCCAAGCTAACCTAACTATAGAACTTGTTTATTTGGATCTGCTCGCAACTCACACCCGCCCCCACTTGGCGCGCACACATACACACACACACACTATAACAGTATGTGTGTGTATGTATGTATTTATGTATATATATATATATATAATGTGTGTGTGTGTGATCCATATATGTACAGTTATATACACATATATCTGAAACGGACGCATACACTTCTTTCTCTCAAGGTTTCTTTTTCTTATTATAGCCACATCACCATTATACTGCTGTTTTTTTTTGTTACAGCTCTTTGTTTTTTTCTTCGTTATTACGTATAAAATATGATTAGATTCGGGTCAGCCCTGATTGAACTGACCTGTAACTAGAGACGTTTCTTCCGTGACCGTCGCGTTTTTAAGACTCGACATTTATGTAATATAATGTTTTTGTGTGTGTGTGTGTGTGTGTGCCTATATGCATACGTTACATACGTGTGCTTATATGCATACGTGTGCACATACATGATATACACGCATAAAAACGCCTATTATTTACGTATTATGTAAATATGCATGTCTAGGTGTGTGTTCAGATTGGTAACGTATGGGTGCTAATATGATGGCGTGCACTTGTGGATGAGATTTCTGAGATGCGTTGATTACATGGTCATAGTATTTACAAACATTGATGTTAGGTATGTGTGCTTAGTGGATAGGTGTGTGTGTGTGTGTGTGATTCGATACATTTCTGAGCCATAGCGTAATTTATCTATATTTGTTAGTCTGAATGTTACATGTGACTATAAAAATGTTACTCCGGTATGTATGTATGTATTACACTTGTTGCAGATACGCGCAATTACAGTGTTATTGCGTAATAACGGGATACATGCATGTGTATACTCACACACACATTATATATATATATATATACATACACTCTCAAGCATGCATACACACGTGTGTGCATGATTATCGTAATAGCATTATTGCAGATACGTAAAATGTACGTGGGGTGATGATACACGCCTGCTACATGTACGTGTATAGTATACACATACCTGTGTATAGGTTGCATGGCTGTGAGGTGATGTATTTCGCGTGTGTGCGTATGTGGTATATTTCATCACTTGTGCACCTACACACATGTAATATCTACTTTTTATCTTGTGGTCCTTTCAAAATCATGTCTTCATTGATGTGTGGTGAGTGCAATGAAATGTGGAGGAAGTGTATATAGCGCATCGTTTCTTTGTATTTGGTTCCCATTATCATGAATAGTATCTCAAATTTTCATGCTTTCTGTGTGTGTATATATGCACGCAGATATCTAATACCCTTAAGTTTTTTAAAGATGTGTCTATTTGGTATTTGATATGATTTTGTACAACATTTATTGTACGTGCCCATAATATATAAGGTGTATATGCATTTATATTTGTTTTGATGGGCATGCCATGTTTATAAAATGTTGAGCCTTAGTTTTGCACTTATTAAATATCGGTTGGAATGTGTTGGAACAAACAAATTTAAAGATTTTGTTTCTTTTCCGATAACACAACAACACTCCATCCCTTTCTCTCTCTCTCTCCCTTCTGCCCACATGTAGTTTACATTATACCTGAAAAGATGTTCATAATTTTCTTTATTACATTTGTAAACTATAAAATCGTAATAACTTGTTTGTTGATATATTGGATTCCATTCACTTCTGTTGTCTTCACAACATCAAGGGATTAAAAAGATATAAATAAACTTCTAAAAAAAAATGAAAGCGGCATACTCAAAAGGCCTACTGAGGAAATTAGTAAAAGTATGTTAGGAGGTTAACATTGTATTACAATGCAACAATGTATACAAGGCTCTCAGTACTAATTGGTATACATCCCATTTGTACACTTCATACCTTATCAGTTACGTCCCTTTTGTGTTCTTACGTTCAAATTCCGTCGGGGTCAATTTTAGTCCTTTGTCAGTCGGTATCGGTTAAATATGAGGTCGAGATCGATATAATCGACCATACTTACTACCTGGATACATAGTGTAGCCTTGTGTTCATGTTGGAGATAATCGCTATTAAAAAAAGGTGTAGGACTGCAGAAAGGGTAGTTACCAAGTCAAATAACCCTGTGATGTGTAAGTTAGTTGCGTTTTAAAATTCGGTTTTCATTCTTCTTAGAGATCAGTTAAACTAGTATCAGTTAAGTGCTGGAATCGATTCTATCTATACCTTTCTTTCCCGAATTTGCGGCTGTGTGCTTATGCTAGCAATACGTAGTGTGGATAAGCTTTCGATTTCTACACCTAAAATGGCTGATTATAAAATGAAAGGGTAAATGACATAACGTCTTTAAATCTTTCATTTCTGAGAAAGCAGTTATGAAAAAGTATTTACCGATAGTTCCTTGTTTATTCGTACTTATATATTTGTTCAAGAGTATAGAGTGGACAATTATACTCGTTGACTAAAGGCTTGTATGTTTGAGATTATTATCACATTTAAATTGGAATATACATTTTTTTTCTGTCATAGCGTTTTACTTGGCAGTTAGCCATTTTATGTGCCCAAATCGAAATATTATTCTAGCTCAAGATAAAAATTCTGTACAGGAATTTAACTGCAGCAAGCGCATTTCTAAATAACAAGTGGGTGTTCGTCTGTGTTTACACCTTTTGTATCTGACCGTATATACATCTGCAAGGTGTTCCATTGAGCTCTTGTTGTCTGAGTCAGTAGAGCCAGTATTGAAACTTCTGCGTTGTTACACAATTTGCTGGAACCAACAGCTAAATCTCGCTCGAATCATATTCTGTCGTCTTAACACCTCCTCTTAAGCCCCTCTGTCTAACTTTATCCTCCACCTTAGCTCCTGAGCAAAAGAACAAATTGTTGCATTTACAACTCGACGAACGATTGCAGGCCAACTAATGGACAGAATAAGCTGCATGTTTTTATACGCGTGTTTTTATTACCGTTTTACCGGGAATCCGGCAAGGATGACATTAGCCTGTTCCTGCTATAACAAGAATATGGGTGACACAGTTTAAAAAAAGAAGAATGGACATTGGATTGACACAGACACTGCTTCAAACGTCTTAGTCAGAGAAATGTTGCCTCAGGTCTGACAAATCACTCATCAATTCCATAGTGTTATCACTGTTTATTGGTGCACCAGGCCTTACACGCCGCTCCCCAGTTTAACAGCACCATGCATGTTAACTAATCTCAGAAGAGTTCACTATGACATTCTATCCAGACTGTCGTTTCTTCTCCACTCACGTTTTTATTGACCAACCGATGTTCAATCTGGGTTATTGATGGCATCAGTCTTGAAGAATCTGCAATGGTTATATTACATTGTTCTTCCACTTGTAAAAAAAAAATCTTCGAAGTGTGGTTAATTAACAAATTGATTGAATATTGCTTTATTAAAATCGAGTGGATAAGGTACTAAAAGGTTGATGGTTCATATCTTGTCAGCGGCAATGCATTGTGTCAAGGTTCAAAAATGCTTATCTCTCAAATAGAAGTAATCAGTACCGCCGCATTTCTTGATATGGCCATTAAGGTCGAACGCAGAGGGGACACCACAAAGTGTTACGGAGTCAGCATCGCGCATACTCCACTTAAAATGTGTATCTAGCATCCTCTGGGTCAGCCACAATGACCTGCCAGGGTGCTGGGTGCGCAGAGTTCACTGTGATGCAATGGTGATACTGTCTCGTGCTGGTTGATAGACACGAGGCCTGCCATTCATTACCCAATTCACCGTGCCGACACTCCAAGTGCAATGAGTGCCAAAACGGCTTTGCAGCGTTATTGCTGTACACCAAGCGCCCATCCGCGGTGCAATGGATGGGCGCTTAACTTTGTGTATGAGGAGGACCCATCCGGAGTGTAATGGACGGGCCCTAGTGGGACCAGCTTGCCGCTGTAAAGTAACAATTAATCGTTCCTAACAGTGAGAGCAATAGGAAAGTGGTTCGATAGCATGTTGAATCAAACTCTTGCTGTGGATATAGAGTGATCTCTATCGTATTGAAATTAGCAAATGACAAACAAGTACAACGTTGCATTCTACTCTCGAGAACATATAGCATAAGCATCAAGCTTCTCTCCACGTCTGTTTCTCTGTATTCTTAGATCTCCATCAGACTATATACGTATCATGGGCCAAGTGAAGCTCGTGGGACTTTCGGAACGGCACTCTTAATAACATGTATTAAAATCCTTTTAGATGTGTGTTCTGCCCGATGATGAGTCATATCTCACGCGACTCGCTTCTCGAAAACGGTTGCCCGTGTTTGCTGTATAAGAAAGTAAACACTGAACACAGAGCAAGGGTTTTTAGTTGTACTCTTTACATTCTGATGGGTTAAATAAGTACATTTTATCCATCATTTTGCAAATGAAGGTTTCTGAATTTTTAACCTTTTAATCAATCTTGTTTGTCCACGATGTTTCTTGGACCTTCCACTCACACAATCTTTATTGATAAACTTCCGTATCCTGATCCCTTAACTTAAAACCTTAAAACTCGTGTAAAGTTGTTCGTAAGTTGGATATGCTTATCAAACTTGCTTACAATTTCACACACCGTGTCACCCTCCTGATAAACAAAAAGTAATGCTAGACTTAATTTATATCGCCAAATGGTAAGTACAACGAGTGGACTGGATAGTAATTTATACCACAGAGGTACAATCAATGGACTGGATAGTAAAAATCCTACAAAGATAAGATATTGTAAACGTTAAGTTTTCGTAGATTGAAGTCAGTCATATAAAATGATCTCGAAAGTTTGAGGAAAATATTGTGTTTCTTGTTGAAGCCAATTATATATTCTTTTACTCGTTTGTCATTTGACTGCGGCCATGCTGGAGCACCGCC
>JACXVO010028575.1:1681809-1692751 GCA_015501135.1 Hapalochlaena maculosa
ATATTGCTCTCACTCTGCGGTAACACTCTTTTCTGATCCTCTCTCTCATCCCTGAATGCTTGATACCATTCCCTTCGAATATCTCTAGGTATTTGTAGCTCTCTGCTGGTTCTAGTTCCTTTATGACATTCTGCTGGTCAAGTTTAACATTCGATCTTTATGTCATCTTCCCTCGAATAAAAGTGGCTTTTGCACATTTATTGAGGCCAAGTTGCATCCCGATGTCGTCACTGAACTGTTTGACGATTGCTAGTAAGCCCAGGAGTTGTTGGTCATATTTTGTGAAGAGCTTAAATCATTCATGTAAATGAGATGATTTATATTTTTGTCAAACATTTTATAGCCCTACTGTGCATCATTGAGCAAGAAAGGAAGAAGGGTGGTGATATTGAATCACCCTGGAAAATGCCACTTGAAATTACGACATCTCCAGGATGTAGAGATTCATTGCCTCTGTTTAAAATCAGTGTGTTTCTCCATGACATCATTCTTATAGACAGGAAGTTCCGCCAAGTTGATGCTAACTTGTATAATTCTTGGCATTTCTTAATCTAGTTATGCGGTAGACTATCAAAAGCTGTTTTTATAGTCTATCCAGGCTATTGGCAAGATTTTGCGTCTTCTGTGACAATCTTCCAAGTTCATTTTAATGATGAGTAGCTGATCTTTGCAACCATACGATCTACGTTTACATCCTTTATGCTCATTAGGGAATACACCGCTTTTTATTAAAAAGTTGTATGTAAATTCAGTCAAAACAGCTGTTTGTGTTTTGTACATTGTTGTTAAGCAGGTTATGGCTCGATAATTTTGGGGTTTATTAGTTTCTTCATTTTTGGAGAGTAGTAATGTTATACCATCAACTGGCCAGGTGGGAGTTGTACGAGGTTGTGGCAGAACATTGTTATAGAGTTTTGTTAGCAGCTCATGGGTCTCTGGGAAGGCATTCAGCCAGAAGTTAGGAATTTTATCCTTTCTTGAAGACTTCCATTTGCTCGACTTTCTGAGAGCAAATCTTACATCTTCTACTTTTATATCCTCCCAGTTTTGTTCTTCTAAGGTTTCTAATTCTGTAGCTATTCTATCAATCCAAAGGGTATTTTCATTGTATGTTTTTTCTTCTGTCCAGATCTTTTTTCCAGAATTCATGCACTTCTTTTGGTGGGGCAGTCTTTACAGTAAATGGGGCTTTACCTATCTTCCGATAAAAAATTTTGGGATTATTTTTCAACATGTTGCTGTCCTTGAAGAATCTAACACGCTTATACTACGTTGAGATTTTCGCAGATGCAAAGTACAGGTGGTTGAGATCTGGTTTATCGATAGCATGACCCTAATTGCAAGATCGATTTTACTGATTATTTTCATGTTTTGGTTAGATTTGCGATTTTTTGGGAGGGTGTCACGTTAAGTCATACTAGTTTCTTTGACTTTGAGCTATTCAATCATGATTTGATTTTTAGATCACTTAGTTCAATTGGATTGAATTCTGTGTTACTTTCTTCATCTATTTTATTTTCTTCTACCTTAGTGTTTATGGTTGTTTAAGAGAGTATTTCATATTGCTGATCAATTACACATTAAATTAGTCTATTACTACTGCCTTTTCACCAGTCTTGGGCTGGTCTATAATTATTTCATCTGTAGTGTCTGTTTTAACTGCAATTACGCTTCTTATTTCCCTTACTGATTGTGTGATCCCGTCTATGTCTACTTCAGTTAGTAATTTCTTTTTTATAATGTTTCTCCTGACATTGGAAGGTTTGTTACAGCCCATATCGGGATTTACTTTTAGGTGTTTCTGTCTCCAGTTTAAGTAAGTTTGAGCAGTATTAGTTTTATTTGTTGGGTAATATATGGCATGGTACTAGGCCCTAGGGAATTTTTCATTATCTTACCTAGACCATGTTTCATTATTTTTCTTTTGATTATTTGATGACGAGCGTGGGTGGCCATCTGTTGGAATATTCCGTCTGTGGGATACATCCAGCTGCTGTGTTTCGGGAAGCTTTGAATCAGTAGATAATTTTTGGTATCGAGTCTGATTCATCATTTGAGTACGTGGTCCTTTGTTATCCGATTGACCAACGTGGTTTATAATTTGTTTTGTTATTAGTGAGGCATGACGAGCTTTGTAGTTTACACCAAAAGAGGGATCTGTCTGTTGAGGGTTACCTTTTTGAGACAACACCGACTCTGAATTCTCTGGATGTAAACAGTTCTCGTAATTCAGTTTCTCAATGCTAACAGATCTGCTAGATGCACGTAACTTTTTGTGATCCGGTGGACGAGCTCGTATGTTGACATTAGGGAGCGAACTTGTCTGCTTAGTGTTACTTTTTGAGGCAACACCGTCCCCGAGTACTATGAATGTAAACACTGATCGTAGTGTATTTTTTTCAAGCTAGCAGAACTGTAATCATTCGTATCTTTTTTGTTTGTTTGTTGGTTTGTTGATATATTTAGCTCCGGGCATGGTTTTCTGGTGTTTTTAAACTTATGAATTGTTTATTCTATTTGTTTTATTTTGAGAAGTAAAATGATAAGGAAAGAAAATTATTATTATTATTATTATTATTATTATTATTAGTAGTATTATTATTATTAGTAGTAGTAGTAGTACTACTACTACTACTACTACTACTACTACTACTACTACTACTACTACTACTACTACTACTACTACTACTACTACTACTACTACTACTACTACTACTACTACTATTATTATTATTATAGGTTTGTTGTTTGATTAGTAATTGTAAAAGCTCGCTTCATGTGTCAACCAGAGTCCTTAAAAGACAAGTTAGAGTCTAACGATGGAGTTATTCATGGGTTATATATATTTGGTTTTGCACATAGTATTACTTCTCTGGTATTTGTTGAAGAAAACATAAGAAAATTCTGAGTTGGTTTTAAAATTTGAGATTACGTAGAGAGTATTTTACGTAGAATATGGGCAGATCCTATAAGTAGTGTCCTCTGAATTTCTGCTCTGATATCTGATCTATGTAGCAATCAGCCACTTTTGATATCATCTCTAGGGCAGCAAAGACAATAGGTATTATTCTAGTCTTGAGGTCCCACTTTTTGCTATTTTCTATTTAAATTTATTTATATGTGCTCAGCTTTTGATAGGCTTTGGGAGATACATTTATGTTGAATGAGGAAGCATGATTTTCGTCTGAGGTTTTTAAAGTAATATCTGGCCTATTCGCATTTATCTGTCTGTTTGTTTGAATGTTGAAGTTTAGGAGGTGTAAGATCTGATTATCTTCAACCATTGAAGATAGTTTGTGTTGCCACTACACTTTATCATAGGGCAGTTCCAGAGTTTGCAAATTAATCTGTGAATATTGTTGTGGCACGTGGACTAGTGTTTAGAGTAGCTGACTCGGGGTCGAAGGATCACGAGTTCGAATCTCAGACAGGGCGATGTGTGTGTTTATGAGCTCCATGCGATCCTAGAAGAAACTAGTGGTAGAACTTTGCAGAATCTTTCGCCACGACTTTCTATCAATCTTTCCTCCTGCATCTAGTATCTCTCCTGCGACCTATGTGCTGATCAAACTGGGATACAGGCTATATGAGCATGGTATGGTGCATAAAGAACACATAAACGGACACTGAACCCGATAAAACGGTTGAAATTAACCTCACGACTTAATCATAAGTGTGAGCATACATATTCAAGGTATCACAGGAAACAAAACTAGCACAACTACATATACACACACAATTAAATAAACAAACACATACACACACATACACAAATAAGCACAAATAAATATACACGCACGCATAAATATGCTTGTTTACGGGTGGAGAGTCTGTACATGCTTTGATATGAGTGTCAGAATCTCTATGGATATATGCGTGGTGTAGGATGTGTGTATAAGTGTATGTATGTACGTATCTACTTCATTTAGTTTTAAGAGAAGTAAGGATAAAATGTAATGAAAAATATGCGACCGCCCAGGTTAAAATACCGTTGATAATCAGTCTATTTGGCGAAGAATAACAATACAAATAAGCACAATGCAATCCTTTCTTCGCAATTGAAACTATGTAGCTCTATATTGTGCAAAACTATTGATGTAGTTTGAATAAGAAAAGAAAATGTCAAAATAGAGAAATATATATAGTCGATTCAATTTATTGTATTATTTAGCTTCTACTTTATCGCCAATTCACGCAGAATATATTTAAAGGTCGGGTAGAAATCAACAGTCTTCACCTCGATTGATATTTAAGATAAGTAATTAGTGCAAAAGAATCAAAATCATAGTCTATACTTCCAGACGACACGCCCTCTTTATGATAAAATAACATTGTAAAAATGTTAAGTGGAATATATCAAATTCAGTGTACTAAGAATAGCAAACACGTTTACGCATGCATAAACACCCGAACTCTCATATTTTCACATATAAAGCAATGCACACGTATATAGTACAAGAAACACACGCGTGCGCTTGTGTTGTGTGTGCTTGTGTGTGTGTGTGAACAATTTAGCTCACTGAAGATAGTTTAAATTTAAAGGAAAAACAAAAAGAAGTAATCGCTATCTATATCTATTTATATACTTTCTTTGAAAAGTAAAATGAAATGAAAATTCAATGAGGAAAGGATGTCGAATATCGAAAGCAATCGATGTGCGGCAATGTTCTTCATAGATAATGTTGACCCAAGTTAGGTGATGTCTTTGGACTAACTATATTATATATGTTACACTTATTTCGGATGTGATTGGATGATGTACATTAAGTAATGATATTGGAAGATTTCGTGGAGTAAAACTGAGAAACCTCCAAATCTTCCTCAGCAAATTATAAGATAGATTAAACCCTGTGCACATTATATCGCAGCTGCTGCTATTACAACATGAGTTTACTATAGAAGTAACACAATGTAAAATACAAGCTTGTCGTACTCGAAGTGAAAAAATACGTGGTGAGCAGCAAAGTGCATCACCTACCGACACTAGGATAATAAGCTAAAGACGAAAGATTCACTAGTGCTTTTGTGTCAACACTGAAAACTATTTATAAAGAAAGGTATACGCCAAAGCTTATAATACGCATTTACATAAAAACGGGGACCTTCTGACTAGGTTACAAAAGAATATACATGAAATTAAATTGTTTGGAAATGATAGAAAACAAGATTAGGTTTCTGACTAAGAAAAGCAGAAAGCTGTAGGTCTGCAAAATATGGATTCACACATGACGTTGTGCGGTAATAAACCCAAAAAGAAAGAAAAGCTGCAAAAGATTTTATCATTTAAGAACAGTTTTCGAAATATATCCTTCCATTTCAGCTTAGCCTTTAAAGTAAAATGATCAGGCTAAGGCAATATATACATTGGGTGTAAAGTCTCGCATCATTTGGAGAATATTCCCGGTCTCACTACATAACTTATAACTTTGTAGTGAATATTTAGTTAGCTTTCTGTATTCAAACACAGTTAGATTCAATCCGATTTAAGCAAGAATTGATTATTACTACGCACAAAATTAACTTTTAAAAAATCAAGTGCGGATCTGGGGTGACTATACATACTTTGAAGGAATTCAATCTTAATTATCTATCTTGAGTACTATTCATTGATTTGTAGCAGCTCGGGGAGGAATAGGAAAAACAGCACAATTATCTCTTGTAGGAGGTAAAAATTGTCAACTTGTATTTAGGCCGTTCTGAGTTGGAGTAGAAAATATAGTCTTTATCAGACAGTTAGCATACTATTAGGAGATCAAGTTCGTTTATGTGCGTATATGCTCTTCATATTCTCATCATTCAGATGAAGAAGTACTTCATATGCTTTGTGCAATACAACGTGCCGTGATCGTTTTGGAATAGACAAAATGGAATGTACACCAAAATGACTTTATATAAAGCAATGTGTGTGTGTGGGTGTATGTGTGTGTGCGTGTGTATGTGTGGATGTATATATATATATATATATATATATACCTACGTGTACACACACATGCTCACACACTAATATTCATTCGAAATTTATCACTGCAGGGGATAATAAATTTTCCATCGTCATATGTGTACGGGAAATTAAACAATCCCCATATAGTAAAATTTTCCTATTCAAACTCAAGCAATTTGGCGGCAAATATAAAAGTAAAATTTTACTATATCTGGATAATAAAACGTTGCCTTCTCGTGTTATGCAAATTCATGAGTACCGATTTCCCGGGTTCCATCGCGTATTAATTCCCCACGTGTAGGAGACGTCACTCGATCACATGATTACTCATATTTGCCAGCTCAGTAAACTGAATCAACATGAAATATTTTTTTTCTCAAGAACATAACGCCTCGGTCAGTCCGGGTATTGAAACCACAATTTCATGATCATGCGTCCAACATCTAATCTCTAAGGAACGCACTTCGTGTTGCTTTGTAATTAATGTAAGGTAATACAGTTTCTGCCAAGACTTAATTGCTAAATATGAGTAAAATCGTTAACGTCAATTGCAAAATTTCCAACGCCAATTTTCTTGGAGTAGCTTTTGATACACTTAGTGAAGGTAATTCCGTCAGTTAAATTGATATCATCTATAAGAGAATATCTAGGAATATTGGTGATAATAGTGAAAATAATATGGGTCTAGCACTTGAACCCGTGAATAGAGTTAATACGTATGCTTGAAACAATGTATGCTACATTTGAATGAATAAACTACTCTATAATGCTTGAAAAAAAGAGCAAATGTGCTTTAGAAAATAACATATCAACGTATGGTAATTTCAGGGAACCGTACGTAATATTTCGCGAGTTCGGGAATTTCATTTATTTAAACGTTTGTTTTGACTTAAGTTTACGTAAAATGAAACCCTAACAATCTTAGTGAAAGCATATGGAATTTGAAATACAGAAACATTAACTATGATAAGAAGTGTATAGTCATTGGTTACGCTCCATCGTACAATACCGCTAATCTTAATTGATATCTTTTCCTAGAGTACATATATAATAAAATCACTTCGTATTTAAGATTATCAAATTTTAGAATTAGCTCTACGTTACAATGCTCTCAAAATGTAGAAAAACATGTTCCCATCAAAGTTTCAATTGTGAATAGCACTTTAATTATAGTTCTAAAACGTAATATCTATTAATTTTTTCCAGCATACTAAATAGCTCGATAGCTAAATGCCATGATCTGGAATTTTTCTCTGACTCCAACATTATTTTAAATCCTAAAGTGGCTTGTGTTAGAATATTATATTCTTTCTTAACTTCCTTTCTGAAATCGTCTAGGTATTATAGAGATTATTTCAGTTCACCTTAAATTTATCGTATATTGTGCTAGGATAAACTTTCTGATACATTGGTTTCATTGGAATTTTCTACAATAGAAATAACAATAAAAATGATAACTTATAATGATTGCTGTTTAGGTTGTGTGTGTGTGTGTATGTGTATGGGTACGTTTCTATATATGTGTATGTGTACGCGCGTGGGCGTATTTGTATGCTTGTGTATGTGTATGTATGTGTGTTCTATTTTTATTAACTTATTGTCTTCCACTAATGATAGAACAAGTATATAAGAAAAATAAAAATCCCATTTAACGCAGCGCAAGTAGCAAAAACAATAAGAGTGTCACATACTGAAATTGGGTAAAGCCTTGGTTTTACAAACGTATACTGTTGCGCTTATGGGTGTAATGCGAGGTTTAATTGACTTCTTTTTTTCTGAAAACACATTCTAGATAATTATTTAGGCATTGATGAACCAACGTAAACGCAGATATTTTTATTGATATAACTATTGAATTTATAATATGGCTATCGAAGTTTCATAACAGTTGTCCGTATTTATCATCTTTCATTTTGATTATTTCTGAAGATATTCATATCAGATTGACACCTCACCTCTATCGCAGAATATAGTTTTATTGCCTGACACATATTGTATCCAACAATTTGGGTTTACATTTGATGCAAATTTTAAGAGTACATTCCACCAATCATCAATATTACTTGCATTGATTGTTATGCCAGACAAGAATATCTTTGCAATTATATTCTTAATTAGATACACTTATCACGATTGAGAATTCTAAATAGGCGCATGCGCGTGGGAGTGCTGGCATGACTGCACGGATGCATGTCTATATATTGTGTTCGGTTTTGTGTGGTGTTTCACCTGCCGTTACGTTCTGAGTTCGAATTCCGCCGAGGTCGACTTTGCCTTTCATCCTTTCGGGGTCGATAGATTACGCACCAGTTACACACTGGGGTTGATCTAATCAACTTAATCTGTTTGTCTGTCCTTGTCTGTCTCCTCTATGTTTAGCCCCTTGTGGGTAATAACGAAATATATATATTTGTATTTCTGTTAGCGTCTTTATATGCATATCCATCTAGAAACACACATTTATATAAGGAAGTTAAGTTAAGGAGATTAGCCGGCAGAATCATCAGCATGCCGAGAAAAATGTTTAGCAATATTTCGTCCGCCTTCACATTTGGTAGATATAATTCTGTTGTAGCCGATTTTGCCTTTCATCTTTTCGGATTCAATAATATAAAAACCACATGAACAATGTGGTTGATATAATCGACTTATACTTTCTCTGAGCATTCTGGCCTGTGCCAAAATTTGAAATCTGCATATTTGGAGTCTCAAAAATTAGAATTATGGAATGGTATTTATTCTATTTTATTTCCTGTCTCAGAAAAGAATGGTCAAGCAAGGAGAGCCACACCAGTATTTGAACTCAAAGCATATAAAGATGGAATAAATACCGCAAGGCATTTCGTACGAAATCAGAGGAAAATGAGAGACACTGAGCAATGTTATTCCCAGAGAACTCACTACATCGGCAAGAATTAACAAACTGGTCTGTTGTAGGGTATGTGAAGTGGATGCATAATGGCAACCAGGGCAATTTCATAGATCTCCCTGGCCAGGTACGTGTACACGATAACATAGATGCTAACATTGACTCTTCGAAATTTATTCTAACAGGCACAACCTTATCGACGAATATGCTGAGATATTAACGACAACAACGTGTCTATTATTTTCTGTAGAAGCGTAAATTTAAAGGGGGCTTTCAACTAAGGGATATTAGTGTTTAGACGTCTAGAACCGCATAATTGTATTGGGTGGATAGGGTTTGGCATTATTTGTTTTAAATAAAACCTGCAATTACGGAAAATAAAGGAGAAATGAATGAACATCCATGTGATCTCATCAAAGATAGAAACTTTATTGAAGCATGGTTTCAGTGTAATTCGAAGCGAAAAGCATGAAGGAGTAGATTTTGAGAATTCTTTAAATGATATCGCAAATATTTAGGTGTGTGGATTACCTCAGTACTAAGAAGAAGTAAAGTGCTACGCGAGATGAAACATTAAACAACATTATATTATATTAGAAACTCCACTTCTTATTTATATGATGACATGTTCATAAGTATATGCAGAATATTGTGTATTCAGCAGAAAGGCAAATAATCCAAAATAATGGAGAGGTTGTGTTAAATGAACAGTACATGTTTCTCGGCAATTCCTCCAAGGCAATAGAAAAGCTTTATCACCACCGCTTCCGACAGAAGAAAAGCAGCTTTCTCAGTAGGGTTGCGGAGCTTTGGAACAACTTGTCATCGGCTGCCATTAATTCGCCAACAGTTTCCCAATTCAAAAAAAGACAATTGACAACTCCCTGTAAATAATATCCCACGTCATCCAACCCCAGTTCCTTAATCTTTTTCGCTCCTCATTTCACCTGCTCTTACATGGCGATAAAGCACTTTCTGCTTTTTGTTTATTCCAATAAATTTGTATTGAAATGAATTGAATACTTCAGCAAATAGATTTTTTCTAAACCCCACAATTACACACATTCATACACACACGTATACATAAACGGACTACACACACACACACACACGTGCGCACACACACACACACACATGTATGCATGGATTCCTCAATCGGACATTCAGGAACTTGATTATGTTTTTGTGTGTGTGTGTGCGTGTGCGTGCTTTTATTGAAAATTTAATAGTTTGAGTCAAAAATTATGAAATTTTCAATATTCCTACTCACATAATCTAAATCATTTTTCTAAAATTAGTGAAAGTTTGGCATTTTCTCCATTCTTCTTCAATATATAATTCAGAAGAGAACATGTATTCAAAGAAGTCGTAAACTTATTAGGTAGCATAAGTTTGGATATTAAAAATGAGAATATAATATGGAAATACTGTATATGCAACAGTAGCAGTAGGCACATGAATATTATTTCTCCTAAAGAAGCTATATTCATTTGTATAAAAGAAGAGAACAAAAAATAATAACATAAAACTGGATACCAATAGTTGTTACCAAATCGGCATTTTGTCCATCCTTACGTCCCGAGTTCAAATTACACTGTAGTCCAGTTTGTCTTGAGCCCTTTGAGGTCTATAAAAGAGTAACAGAAAAGCACCGAGATCGATGTGATCAACTATCACACACTTTCCGCAAATATTCTGGCTTTGTGCCTACAGTAGACCGGAATAAAAGACAGGAATAAAGCAGGGAATTCGCAGAATTGTTAACTTGCCGGGCAAAATGCGTAGCAATAACATTTCGTCGCCAGTTTTGGAGTTCAAATTTCACCGAGGCAAACTTTTCCTTTCCTCCTTTCGGGACGATAAATTAAGTAGTAGTGAAACATTTGTGAGGTTGTAACAAACTAGTCCCCACCCAGCAAATTCCAGGACTTGTGCGAATATTAGAAATGGTTATTAAGAGGGTAAATTCGTAGAAAATTTAATGCGTCGCACAAAACTTCTTATCAGTATTTCCTCCGTCAACACGCACAAATTCAACCGAGGAATTAATCTATAAATTTGTGATATAACTATTAACAATTTAATATAACTTTACACACACACACACACACACACACACACACACACACACA
>JACXVO010028575.1:1958562-1970220 GCA_015501135.1 Hapalochlaena maculosa
ATATATATATATATATATATAATTATCGATTGATCGATCTATCAGACATTGATGATGTACGGGCTAATAAGTTGCTGTTCGTTCCAAATGTTTCACAAAATCACGTAAATGGCTCAAAACTGAATGGAATTCACTTTAGCATTGTTAATAATTATTGAAAGAAATACATCGAAACAACTTCAGCATGTTTGGAGAAGATACAGTGTAGTATTCTTTTGTGATCTGTTATGTTTTGAGTCCAAAAATTGGGCAAGTTGCTTTTGCTTTAGACTTTCTCGAGTTGCGAAAAAAATATCAGTCAAGTCCTAAAAACGGAGCTTTCGAATTTTCCCCTGCTTATAAGTTTCTAACTACGTTACAAACGAATCTATTAGATGCAGATATAATAGTGATATATAGTGTAATGCATGTAATATGTGATGATATACGCATGGATTCTCTTTACAATGAAAAGTTAAATCAATTTATACTCAATGTAGAAGTATTGTGGTTACTATTACATTGCTAACCCACATATATGGCAATAATGTTCATAAGAACGACACAGACAATGAGTGAACAAACTGAATACAAATCAATATGGAAAGAGAAGAAAATATGTATGAACAACGAAGTAAAGTATGCACATATCCTTCACTTGTTTGCATACATGTCGTATACTCTTACAGCAATTGTTCAGAAGAAGACATAATGCAATACTGCTGTAACAGTTTAGGCATATTGTACTTGAACCACAGTCCGAGTAATCAGATTCGCTTCCCCGGATCTTTTCTCACAACTGCTAGGAAAAGACATCGCAGATGCCATGGTCATGTGGCAAAATCCAATAACATTTCAAGCACCATGTCATTGAAGAAGAAGGCGAAAAGATAGGCAGAGAACATCAGGGTATGGAAGAGTAAATCCTTAACTGACAAACTGGCTCTGGTACACAGCGACTACGATAGAGAACGATTATAGATAGTTTGTGAATACAACACCCTTACGTGTCCACCCGAAGATGAGAGCCGAAGGCAAAGACAAACACTTGTGCATTTAAATATGTTTATATTCTTATGCGTGAATGTTTTAATCACACAACTGCTATTATCTTTATGAATAAAAGTCATTTCAGCAATTCTCTTGATTTCTTGAAATAGTCTTCTCCTTCTTTAAGACTAACTATTGCAAAGCATAAGATTACCTTTCTTATATCATATGTTACATTTTTGCATATACCAATCACTATTATCATAACCCACCTAAATTTATGTCACCTGTCCACTTCAGTTACATTGGAAATCATTCAAATGTTGACTTACAGCAGCAGCAGCAGCAGCAAGAGGAAGCAATATTATATATCGAATTAAATGTCAATATATTCAGTCACATATCTATGTTGATATATCAGTAGAAAGTGATATATGCTATATACTGGCATAAACAATAACAGGCAACTAATCATGATAAACGTTACTTAAGAATCGGTTGAATAATTCATGGTGGCAGGGATATTTTGCGCATTGTAACTAAAATAACTGTTTTTATTAGAATGAAAAAGCATGATGCTTCTGGATATTTGCTCAAGTAGCTAAAATAGCAGCCAAATCTCCTTCAATGCACTGATATAAAAAAGCTTAGGGTTTCACATCTGAAATGCTTTTGATCAGGACTAAATCGGATGTAAGTAAAATTAATAAAAGCAGAATGCGTTGGAATATTCTATAGACGACATACTGTTTTTAATGCAGATACTCGTTAGTACATTTAGACTTTATAGAAACACAAAACCTGACTCTTTTGAACATTATGCTCTTAGATAATTAGGTTTTAGTTCAGCACATGCTGTATTACTATAGTTTATTGAACACTCTGTTACTTCAGTATGAAATGGGTCACTATTGACCGAATTACTAGAATACTAGCGTTTGAATAGATATTGTACCTTTCCTATATATTTTTGAGATTGTTTCGCGCCAGACGAAACAAACGTTTACGTATTAAATGTAGCATATTGTTAGTGGTTACTTTAATAATGTGGACCGCAAAATGGATATTTCCATAAAGACTTTGAGATGGAAATTGACTGTAATATCCTTAATTGCAATTACCCAAAGAATTGTTTATAACATTCCTAAATGTAAATAGTTTTAGCTAACTATTAATATGAAAATTAAGTATAAATAGGAAATTAATATTTTAATTATCTAACCTCGCATATGGAATTTTAATTATGGTAGAAATAAAATATTTGTTTCATTGAGATCATACTTTCTTTTGCTGTACAGTTTGCTTTGGTATACCACAAGGCATTAAATTCTGATAAAAGTTATTTCAACGTATCATTATTAATTGATTATCCATACACTTCAAAGAACATTTTTCATCATTCTTAATCGTGTGTCTACTTTCAGATAGATGAAATGATAAGATATGAAAGATTCTTAGTAATTTAGTGATAAAATAACAATAAATCAATTGCTCACATGACTTCAATTCATGAATTCAAAGCATGATTGCTGTCCAATCCAATTATAATTCATTTCGTTCAAAAGTATGAGATAAAGCACGTAAGTAACTCTATCTAAACAAGTGTATATCAATGGCCGCTACAACTGCTGCATGTCTTTCTTATGAACTAAATGGAAAATAAATCACAAGACGCCAACATTAGAATATTGTTTGCTTACCTAAGGCAAAACGAAATAAATAAACCTTTGACTGACTTGACAGAAATATCTAAATTAATTTGATAAATTTTTATCCCCAAATTTTGGAATTTCAAAGAAGTATTTATTATAAGTAGCAGGGAATATGCGGTTTACTGTACTACATTCTGTCACGTACCCTAGATATCCATCATGAGGATATTCTGTTTTTCTTTAAATGTTCTGCTACTTGGCAGATCTGTTACAGGTGGAATTTCTTTCCAATAAATACCCTAGCATTTGCATATAACTATACAATCACACATATAAATCCGAGTGCTATATAACAATATATCAGATTTAGAAATTTGTATACAATGTCTGAACTAGTATTTGCTTTTATTGTACTAAAAAAACATTGCAATATAAGATTATAGCTCACAGTTGTTTACACTATCACCACTGCATTAAGAGAAGACATGTATTGATAGGGAGATGTTTTGAGTTAGTTACTAGCACTGAGCTCAAAGTTGGAATTGTTAGAATGTCCATTTTACATTGAAAGGAACTGATCTACAAAATATTAACGCTAAGACTACTGAGCTGTTGTGTTATAGCTATAATTCCGAATATACTGGGCTTCGAAAAATTATTTTTGCTGTGCTATTTAATTATTTTCAGCCCATTTGGAAAAAGTTTACGTCGCTGAATCGGAATCTGACAACAGTTTTCAGGCAGCGTGTGTAGTATATTACTTATTCACAGCATCAGATATTCCAAACCAATGATAATATTAACAAATTCTTAGGATATTTGCTTTCAATCTTTTTTCATATACTCATCTCTAAAACAAAAACTGTTCTGATAGAGGGAAATGCAGGCTGTTGGTTAAATTGCTGCCCAAGATAAAAATTATTTATCTTTGTTAGCACTGTAATTATAGTAAAATCCTTCTTATAACCTAATATTAGTATATTAGGTTATAGTAAGCCGATAAGTAAGCCGATCAGTAAGCTATTAATATTAGGTTATAGTAAGCCGATCAGACTCCCTTTTCCTGATAACTGCTCGTGCTGCTAAAACTAAGTACATCAAATAAGAGAGCCATGCAATATGAAAATTAATTTAGGAGTAAGTTTATTTATTCATTTAAGTAATCAAAGTTCGAAATTTACAGTTGAAAAAAAGCTGTTTTGTGATAGGCGTAACTGCAGTCCCGTCAAGGATATTCTTTGAGAGATATTTTCTTGATTTACAGTAGCATTTACAGCTGATTAACTGTAAATTTTACTTTACTGCCACGCTTACTTGAGCGTTGATTTTTGATATTAGTGTTTGTATTTATGACGAGCGGAAACATTTTTATTAATCAACCGAACTGGACTGTTTTTTGTTACGTGTGTTAATAATATATGACAAGATATTAGAGAGATACGCGTACAACAAATTTTTATATGCTTACAAGCATTGGGTGCAAATTTGAGGAGCACGATATACCGTGGATGTGTCATGTTTATTGCAAAAGCTGCTACATTGCAGTAACTCAGTGGCTGGATGGTTAACGGAAAAGCATGCCATTTGCAGTATTAATAATATATCACAAACTAACACATCAACATACTATTTTTTTCTTGCGTCACTAAAATCACAGGCCTTTCTTAGTAGAACAAATCCAAGATGATTGTTTATCCGCATTGCATTTCAGCTCTAAAATCAGTTGCTCATGCTGCTGAAAAAAAATCCAATTTCAGAACCACCTTCATCTTTTGACATGGATATTCTGTGAAGAAATTATTGCATCTACTTCAATTGCAAACATGCCTAATGATAAAGCAGATCTCTTTGAAGTACAATCTCTCATCTCATCATCTCCGTCGTCCTTCAGGACGCTGCATCACTGAATTCACACGACTTCTCCAGTTCTCTCGATCTTGCATGGCTGCTTGCAGATCCTCGACGCTTTCCAATCCTGTGTCCTGCAGCAAGTTGTCGATGAATGTCATTCTTCTTCTACCGCGGTTTGTGCGTCCATCTGCTGGTGTCCAAAGGACTAGCTTGCTGGCTTCCTCTTCCCTGTGTCCCATGCAGTGACCCGCTAGCCTCATCCTTCTCTGCTGCACCTTCAGTGAGACAGGTGGTAAGTCACCATAGAGCATTTGGTTTGTTGTGTGGCTTCTCCAATGATCTTTACAAAAAAGGCCAGATTTATTAAATCATTTGGCGTGAAAAGATTTAAGTAGAGATTTGATTTTAGCAAAAAGAATAAATGAGAAATACTGGGCTCCAGGTTGAAACAATAGCGTCTTTCACACGGTTGTGTAAAATGCTCGTATGTTCGAAAGTAGCATATAGAATTATATGAAGTTTTTACAGAGAAAGATGATATGCGTTTTTTTTCTGTGATGGCGAATGGCTCTTACGTGAGATGGTTTATATGGAACTTTTGTACTAAAATATTGCAAATATACCCTAAAAGATCATGTAAGACTATAAATGGCCCATGTCAAATTCAAATCTCTATTTGATTTTGACTCATATTTGCGTTGTGTGTTTTATTATCTTTTACGAAAGAAATAATGCAGGATTGAATAACTTTATTTGGGTAAAAGTCCAAGGCTGTAACGATTCATTCTAGTGTCTGATTAAATGTTCCTATTGAGGAATGGAGAATCGTCATAGATTCCAGCAAAGCAAGTTTCAAAGCTGTTTTGCTGCATAACAGCAATCGACCCCCACCCCTCACTACTACGAGCACATACAATAAGATTAAAGGAAACTTATGAGCACATTTATTACGAGCACATACATTAAGATTAAAGGAAACTTATGATAAAATGGTGTACTTGACTAAATATTCTGAGAACAAGTGGAATAAGTTATTGGTTTTTTTTTATGCGTTATAAATGGTGTGTAAAATGTATCACTGCTTTTCGTGCTTTTGGAACAGCAGAGATGACAAAAAGAGTGGCCAAAGAGATGTGACTTCGCTATTACTTTATACGTTAAACATATACCTTTAGTTGAGTCTCAGAAAATTTATCTGTCGCTGTTAAACGATGAAAAATACTTTCTTAAGGAATTATATTAAGATCTTGAACGAAGAAGATGAAAGAGTCAAATATCTTAGTACAAAAGTGTGTAAAAGTGTGATTCTCGTAAAAGCGAAACTAGAATCGAAGTTAGTGTTTGTAATGGACTTGAAATTCGTATTCTAATTTGTGATCGCCCTTTTCAATAAAAAGGAAGCCAAATAGAGAAAACTGATTGTTTCTCTTATAAAACGAATTTCGGGAAGTAAAATTTATTATATCTATGTTGCAATTGTGAATGACGATTTGAGAGATTTATAAGCAACTTAAGGTCAGAATATACTTAAAACTTTCTGCGCTCTTTTCCATCCAATATGGTTGAAGTAAGCGATGAGAATATTGAACGTTTTTCCCAAAATATGAAAGAACTAAATACCCGCAATAATGGCAAAACATGGTGACAGGTTATAACTGGTTTTTAAAACCTGAAACGGATATGCACCATAAGATGCCAAAGCTATTTCTGAAAAAAACATGCAATTAATAATTGTTTTGTTTTTTGTTCGTTACAGTGCTTTGTCCTACTAATTGTTATTGTTTTTTTAAATACCAAATAACAGTAATTTATGCTTTACATTACAATCATTTCATTCGTCATGAATGTTAACATTATTGCAATTATGATAGCAGTATAATAATGATAGTTCAAAAACATGATGTGCTAGAGCCAAACTGATTCAGAATTATCGCTCTCAAATTCCCCGTGAGCTTCATTTGTTTAAATAGTAGAAAAAACTTTGTTGCCTAGTGTTATCTTCCATATTTCATATAATCACATAAGCTAAAATAGCTCTGTTATATAGTCATGAAATAAATTGAATTCTACTGGTGCTACGTTACAGACTATGGAAGTCCTAAATGAGTACAGATAAATTTAGTAGATATAAAAGGATAAAATCTCTGGAATATTGCTTTTGGTTGTAATGGCGTAACTTTTATGGATTTAAATGATAGAGAGAGAAAATAGGAAGCTATAGCCATTTTCCAAATACCATTTGAAAGAGGAATAATTCATAATCGATGGATTTGCTGCCAGTTATTTAGAAACTTTATGCAAAGAAAAAATGCTGGATCACACTGCCCACAGTCCTGAAATATAATTACATGAGGAACGCTTAATCAGACGCTAGAGTGAGTCGTTACATCCTTGGACATTTACCCAAATAAAGTTATTCAATCCTGCATTATTTCTTTCGTAAAAGATAATAAAACACACAACACAAATATGAGTCAAGATCAAATAGAGATTTGAATTTGACATGAGCCATTTATAATCTTACATGATCTCTTAGGTTGTATTAGCAATATTGTAGTACAAAGTTCCATAGAAACGGTAACTATCAAAGAAATAAAATATATCCTGTTATATTTTGTAATCGAAAAATAGAATTAGGGAAATGAAAAATTTCAAAAAAAGAATGATTAATTATTGAAGACATAAATTAATTATGTTCTGTAATCGAAACAAACCATTGTATATGTTCAGAAGCTTAGGCAATAAACATTGGAAGCGCTTATAGAATACCTAACAGAAGAAAAAACAACAGAATGAAATGAATTGTATATTAAGTCTATAAATAAAAAAAAATATCTTTATTTTTCATTCCAGTTCTCTTTTGTTTTCTGTGTAACGGACTTGTATAATGTGAGGCGTAATGCATATATTTTGATAATGGATTTGCATGCAGAGAGTTCATTTACTCTTTCAACATTTTCTTATTTTATACTCTCCTATTAGTTTATCTATTTATTTATATATTATTTTAATTTTTATTCATTCATTCGTTTAGATATTTGTTTTCTTGTCTATTTTCAAGTTAAAGTGTTGTTTCCATTGATAATTTTAAACAATTACAGATTCGATTATTTTGTTTTAGCTGGTGCTTTTTCTGTCCGGTTTAAATTTTCAAAGCTAGATTAACCATTCACCTTTGATGCTGTTCATTCAGTGAACATTTATTTACCTCAATAAAACGAGAAAAGAGAACTTCATTTCTTTCCTTTCCAATAGGAGAAGAGAAATTACACAATTCACAGAATTTAAAGCTATGGCTACCATGCCCACCAAATAATCACTTCCACTAAACTATAAACATTATAACATTTCAGTCGACAATAGAACAATTACACAAAATATCTGTCGGTTCTTTTAAAAAATCAATTATCGATCGATCTAGCGCTGGGAATGAAGATTTACCGACAATCTACACCACTCGACAGTGTGTTGGAATGCATATATGATTACTAATTCTTTGCTTGCAAGTATGTAATAATGTCAAATAAACAATGTACTTGGAAAACGAATTTATTTTCAAATACGGGCATTTATACCACAAGAACCAGCAACTCATTCTCTCTTTTTTATTCCTCTGAGTAATTTTGCCACCTACAGAGGAGTTACCATCCAGACAAATAACTTGGATTTCTAGCAGATTGGTTAACGTGTGAAATTTAGTGCCAATTTAGTAAAACACCGGGATTACCGTAATATATGTATTAGCTTTTCCTACAAGCGACCTGTACTCTTTGCCTGATTTATTTTGGGGGCATCCAATTGTGAAACGTCTCAAGTATCCCTGCTCAAAGCAACAGGGATCGTTGGTACTTGCGTGAGGAAGGAAAAGTCTCCGAATGACCGTCTTTATTGTCTGTCAACCTTGTTGTTCTCTTGTATTCTTTTATGTATTGTTTTTTCTCTGTATGTGTTGTCTTTTATTACGTTTCCGTCACGGTTTCATTATCTCATCTCCTAATACTATAAAACACAAACTTAAGCGAACACACAGTTGAGCAAACAAAAAAGAAACACAAACACACATATACACTTACACAACGTATAGACAAATACATAGACATTTACTTGCACAAACAAACGAAATATATATCTACATTTGCATGTATATACGCATGTAAAGCCGAAATGCATTTGTCTTACAACCTTGCTGCCGCTGGGACGAATTTTTATCACTCTGATATTTTGCACAATACGTCAATGATGGATATTTTCCTGGAAAATTACTATACAAACTGGCCAAACGACTGTCTTCATATATTAAGTATAATACTTAAATAGTTATTTCCATTTGGTGCTGCTTGACTCGTTTATTACAAATGTTTATTGAAATTCGAAGCTATTTGCAACATATGTAGCATTTTTAATCACGCATCTCTCTGATAGAAACAAAGAATTTTGGTCCAAACACAAGTCTTGCTTCGAATAGGCACTATTGAAAAGCTCCAGCTTTCTCGGTGGTCGTAATCGGGGTGGATTTTCGTCTCCTTTTGAAATATGTTTTGTGTTTAACAAAGAGCGTTCACAATAGAAGCCAACTCAGAACAAGATTTCAATTTAACACTGGCTTGACTGCCTTTACAAACTATAAATATATGTATGACTGTATGTGTGTATGTGTGTTTGTGTGTAATTCAACTACAATACACACAGAAACATGAAAGAAGATACAATTGAAAATGAAATAATAGGGATGTTTTGTTTCATTTACAACAATGCTTTCCTTTAAATGAAATAGAACTCTTAAAATGAAGCATTTACAAATTTTATCTAAAGGTTAATCGACCTAAATTAATGAAGACTGTGAAAATGGAAGTTAGTAGATTTTTAGATGTTTCATGTCTAAAGTACGCAGCTCTTTGTGATGTATCTGATATGGGCAATGGGTAAAATCACTGAATGAAAAGGGTAGCATCATTTGCTAGTTGATGAAACAATCTTTTAATTACAAGAGAATATTAACTAAAACTGATTTATAAATGTTGATGGAACAATGAAATATAGCTAAAAGTGTTACATATAAGAAGAAAAGAGTTTAATCGGTTGATTAGTAGAAATGATTCAAATATGCGTTGTAAAAACATGAAATCAAAATATATCTATATAATCTATATAAGTGTGTTGTAGTAGTAGTAGTAGTAGTAGTAGTAGTAGTAGTAGTAGTAGTAGTAGTAGTAGTAGTAGTAGTAGTAGTAGTAGTAGTAGTAGTAGTAGTAGTAGTAGTAGTAGTAGTAGTAGTAGTAGTAGTAGTAGTAGTGGTGGTGGTAATAATAATAATAATGATAATAATAATAATAATGATGATAATAGTAATAGTAATAATAATATTATTATTATTATTATTATTATTATTATTATTAGTAGTAGTAGTAGTAGTAGTAGTAGTAGTAGTAGTAGTAGTAGTAGTAGTAGTAGTAGTAGTAGTAGTAGTAGTAGTAGTAGTAGTAGTAGTAGTAGTAGTAGGGAGGAATAACTCATAAATTAAATTATCATAGAAAATTGCTGGAGTCAAATGAAGAACTTGAGCATGGCATGGATAGACAGCAGAAAACGCTTGATACTGTCCCATATATTTGGCAATTTAAAGCCCTTTGCACATATTAGATCGCTTCTGTCATCTCAAAATTCTTAGAAATTAGCAGAGCCAAATGGAACACATGTCTGCTATGCCATAGAAACTGGTTGAATCAATCTAACAACATCAATATCAAACGAGGCATCTTACAAGGTGATTCTTTCCCCGTTACACTTTTGAGAGATACAGATTCCACTATCAAAGGAATTAAATAAAAGCAGGTATAAGTTCAAACTGTAGGATAAAACAATAAATCATCTGTTTTATATGGACGATCTGAAACCGTTCGCTAGAAACGATGAAGAGCTAGTATGGCTGTTAACAACTGTTAAAGAGTTTATCAATGACAGCGAACTGGCTTTTGGTCTTGATAAATGCGCAAAATTTGAAAGAGGTAAACTCAAACAAACAAATCCCATTGAGTTAGATATCGATGCTACCATCAATGAGTTGGACCTACAAGAATGCTACAAATACATGTGGACAAACAATGGCTATTGTATACAACAGGCTGCTTTGAAAGATAAAATAAGAAAGGTGTATTACAAGAGAGTTAGACTTGTACTAAAAACTGAGCTAAACTCCAAAAGTCGAATTGAAGCCATTAACGACTTGGTGCTACCAGTAGTCTGAGATATTTTTAATATCATTAACTGGAATCTTACAGATCAGATCTGCAACGTCTGGACAGGAAGGCAAGAAAATTATTAACATCTAAGAACATGCACCAAACAAAAGCAGATATTGATCGTCTGTACCTAACTAGGAGCAGTGGAGGACGAGACAAAGAATTTATAAGTATGCTATAAGACCTCCACAATAGCAATACATAAGTACCTATCAAATACAGAAGATAGGATGTTGCAGCTTGTGTGCAAACACGAAAACAACAAACAGTCACGTTAAGTTGTCAAGGAAGCTTACAAACTTTCAAGGCAACTTGGTGTTAATCCTGAATTGGATGAAGAAACTGAAACCACAGGCACAAAAACTAAGGTGTAAAAGATCAAGCAAATTGCCAAAAAGAGCGGACAGAAACAAATTGAGGAACAGAGGAGTCAGATGCATCTGCTTTGACAGTATATACTTTGAAGTCGAAATGCTGATGTATATCAAGCAACAACCCATCAGTGTTTGAGAAGCTCAGGCCTGAAAGCAGAGACAGACGGTTTCATATTGGCAGCACAAAATCAACGCTTACTCACAAAAAAAAACTACCAAGTTAACATCCCTAAAAATGGTACAGACCCCCCTAAATACCGGGTGCGTGACAGATTTGACGAAACGATAGCTCATCTCATCTCTGGATGTCCTCTGCTGACACAAAGCGAATACAAAATGTCGTCATGATACGTTAGGAGAGTATTTGTTTTGGAAAACATGTAAACGCTACAAAATCAGCTCATCCTCTTACTGGAATGAAAATTATCCTCAGTCAGTTGTCGAAGGAAAAAGTCTGACAATCCTCTGAGATTCCCCAGTCAACACTGACAGAATGATCCAGGTAATCGTCCTAACATAATGATTGAAGGCGAGAAAGAAAATATGTGTACGCTAATAGATATGAGTTCCCTC
>JACXVO010028575.1:3569053-3579917 GCA_015501135.1 Hapalochlaena maculosa
TAACCCATGCTTGCATGGACAACAGACACTAAATGATGATGATGATGTCTCCCTATCATCCTATCATCCCTACAAACAGCAGCTCTTAGTACCATGTGTACACTGACACGTTGGCTTCTGTATTCTCCTTTCTCATATTCTTGAATCTACGGTGATGTTTGGACACGATGAATTCGTTGTTCAGCTAAGCTAACTGTTTTCTCTCGCACTGTATCCTTCCTGAATACTCTCTCATTCATCTTGTATTCCTTCCTCTATTATGTTCTGCTCTAACATCGCTAAATGTTTTCTCTATAATGTTCCTCTCCATCGCCATTAATGTTTAATCTGTATGCTTCCAGTTATAATTTAATAATAATGCTATCTGCTCTCATTTCATTTCCATTTTTGCTTTAACCTATTTCTCTCTCTCTCTCTCTCTCTCTCTCTCTCTAGTTTAATTCTATTGCCTTCCTATCCTCTCCCTATCACCCTATCATTCTTACAAACAGCTCTTAGTACCATATGTATGCCGACATGTTGGCACCCACTTCCCCCACCAACTCCGGAAATCTTTCCCTCTACTTTCTCTCTCCCTCTCCCTTCTCTGTCTGTCTGTTTCTCTCTCCCTTTCTTTCTCTTGCCTTCCTTTCCTCTCCATCTCTCTTATGTCTTCTCCATTCTACACTAATATCCCACAGACAACAGTGCCTGACAACGCCCTTGCTCCACCTCATACATAGCTTCCCTTCAGGATTCTATCATATCTCTACATGGGGCCCATTCAACACTGCTCACTCCCTCACTCCTTCTCCCTCACACTTGTCCAACACTCCCTCTTGCTTTCTGCCACTTTATCCCACCCTGGCACAAAATAACCGCAAGTAGAGTAATTTGGTATATGTATGTGTGAACTGAAGCTAAAGCTTGTAGTGCTTCCATGTCTATGTCTGCCACTTGTGAACACGAACTTCATTCTTCTTCATTTCAGGTCCAAGTATCCTGCAGCTCATCTCCAGTTAGCACCCCATCTACAACCCTTCCAGTCTTTAGAGTAAGCTCCTAAATGTTGGTACACCGGGAGTGTGAGATTGTTGAGATGCTTGAGAGGTGTGTCGATGTATGTTGCATGCAAGAGCTTAGATGGCGATGTTCGTCAGCCAGATTTCTCACTGGCAAAGCATGTAAGTATAAAATCTTCTGGGTTGGCAAGAGGATGGGGTTGCTAGTGTGAGAATACTCCTTGCAGAGAAGTGGGTGGATAAGGTCTTAGAAGTAGTGAAGGTATGCAAGAGGCTTCTTAAATTCAGGCTAATCCTGTAGGGTTGTGTAGTTACAATCATCTCAGCATATGCCCAACATGCTGGCCGACCACATGAGCAGAAAAATCAATCCTATCACACACTCTTGCAGACCACAGCAAAGATGCCAACAATTACATCATTGTAGCCACTGATTTTAATGGGCACGATGGAAGGCAGACTGGTGTCTTCAACGGAGTCCATGGTGGACATGGTTTTCACAAACGAAATGATAAAGGTGTCAGCCTACTGGAGTTCTGTGATGCAAGCAAGCTTCTGATTTGCTATACCCACTTCAGGAAGCCAGACAACCACTTGATAACCTACCAGTCAAGTAACCATACCAGCCAGATAGTCTATATTCACAAAAGGCAGAGAGATGCTTGGTTGCTTCTCAATACAAAAACCCTCCTGGGGGAAGACTGTACTCCCCAGCATAGGCTAGTTGTGAGTGACCTCATCCTCCAGGCGAGATGGGCCTTCAGGTGTCAAACACTCTGGAGAAGGAGGATATGGAAACTGAAATACCTTGCCATCAGCAAGAAATTTAGGGATATAATAAATGAGAAATTCAACGAGAAGGAGGTGGAGCTACAGTCATAAAACAGAGGGACACTGGAAATTTCAATGTGATAGCCTACTAGATACCACAGACTAGGGTAAGATCCTGTTACATTCTAAACTGACATGGTGGTGGAATGACAGGATAGACAGGGACATTAGAGCAAAGAAGAATGTCTGGAAAGCTTGGGCAAATGGAGGCAGCAAGCATATATACCTGCAGGCTAGAAGAGAAGCTAGAAAACAGATTTACTTAGCTAAAAGGGAGGCTGAAAAGAAGAAATTAGCCTATGTCCAGTGCCGTGAGGACCAAACACTTGAGGTTTTTAGAATCGCTAGGCAGTGCACGAGAGACAATTGTGATGCCGTGGGAGAGAAATGTGTTTGAATGGATGATAGCTCACTTGCCTTTAATGACTCTGCCAAGAAGGAGGCCTGGAAAGTCAACTATGATAGCCTGCTGAATGAAGAGAATGAACGAGACATGGAAAGTCTGCCTGAGGTTTCCCCAGTGGAGACACCTGTCATCCGAGTGAGTGGTACCATGGTAGATAAGGCAATTAAGGACATGAAGACTTGGAAAGCAGCTGGCCCCTCCAGCATTACTACCAAAATGCTTAAAACCTCAAGTGGGGTGGGTTATACCTTCATCACTAGGATTGTGAATCAAGTAATTCATGATGAAGTCATACCCAATGACTGGGGTAGCAGCATCATATTTAAATCCTACAAAGGCAAAGGAGATGCCTTAGACAGAAACAACTACAGAGGTTATCAAATTATTGAACCAGGTGATGAAAGTTACATAGAGGGTCATTGCTAGAATAATTAGTGAGAGGGTTTGGTTAGATGGGTTGCAATTTGGTTTTGTACCTGGGAGAAGCATAACTGATGCTATATTCCTAGTTAAGAAGTTACAGGAGTACTTGGCCAAAGAAAAGCTGCTATATATGGCGTTTGTTGACCTAGAGAAAGCCTTTGACCGGATCCCCTGTTCACTAATCTGGTGGTCATTATGGAAGCTAGGGATAGATGAATGGCTGGTGAGTGATGTTCGTACTTGTACAGAGAGTCCTCAAGCAGGATAAGGATAGGTCATGATTACAGTGAAGAATTCAAGATATGATTGGAGGGTCCATCAGGGGTCAACCTTGGACCCCCTCCAGTTCATTATAGATCTCCAGGTCATAACAGAGGAATTCAAGACAGGCTGCTCTTGGGAACTCCTATGTGTTGATGATCTTGCCCTCATTGCTGAAACTCTCCCAGAACTTGACAGGAAATTCCAGACTTGAAAGCAAGGTCTGGAATCTAGAGGCCTTAGAGTTAATCTAGTAAAAACCAAAGTGCTTATTAGCAGAGGAGGTCATCAATGCTTTGTTTGACAAACATCAAGAGAGATCTCAATGTGTGGTCTTAACATTTGTGGGAGGAAGTATGATGGCTTATAATTGCTGTACACCACATTCCCATGTGTGCATTGAGAATTTTTGCTATTTTGACATATTCTTGCGGTGTAACTTCCCCCGTGTTCTCAATGTGCGATGTATCATCTGGATATAGTTTTACTGGCTGTCTACAAACAAATCTGGCACTCAAAGCAATTGTTCTAAGAGGGGTGTGTATGAGTGCATATGTTTGTGTGTATTTACAAAGACATGTAAAAGAACATCAAAGTATAAAAATACATTAGTATAAATGTACATATATAAATGTGAAGCAGCATTTGTGATCATGCAAATATACTCGTGAGTGCATGTGTTGGTGTTAATGTGCATATATCTAGCTACATGTGCACAATGTGAAGTAGAGTCAAATAAGTGGAGGATAGGTGAAGTACAGCACAGGTATATTACAGCTAGTGAATAATTTCATTCCATCAGGTACAAAAATCAACTTTGTGAGAAAAAGAAGACTAGTTGACTCCACTGACCCTCATATATATTTAATACTACTGCTATGTATCACCTCCCCCCAAGCAATAGGATGAAATTTGAAACTGAGAATCAACAAAAACATATCCAAATACTGTCCGTCATTTAGCCCAGTTCTGTATCTACCCAGTTCTGTATCTGACAAAACTGCTGTTCTAGTGTTGGCTAATATTTTCTCTTTTTTTTTTTAGACACTATCAAAATTTAGAAAAGGAAATAGCAAATTATATGTTGGTTCTGGCGAAGAATATTCTAGTTTTCCCAATTGTCAAGCACTTCACATACAATCGACCCATAAAACTTAAACAAGAGGTGACAAGAATGGACCCTTGAATTACAAATATTGACTATGTATGTTACAAGTTTCCACAAAGTTTCTGCGGAACAAGTTTTGATAGACACAATGCCTTGTTAGGGAAATTCTTGCTCACCAAAATATACAGATGTTTATGATTGCTAAGTAAAATCCTTTACTAATTAACCAGATCTGTGCACTCTTAAGAAAACAGATACAGCCGAGTGATTCTTACTAATACTGATTTTTGGTTCTGAATTTCCTTAATTCCAAAGACTGTAAATTAATTTCATCTAATAATTGTGAATTTTAACTGAGAAAACGCTGTGACAGTCAGTTATTATTATATTGTTGGTATAAGTATTAAAAGTAAATCTACTTCTTGAATAGGACAGCAGTTTATTTCAGATAGCTTTTATAAACTAATGTTGAAAAATAAGAGGAGATGGGGTGGAGAATAAAGGTAGGGAAAGTGTGGAGAAAGAAAAACTAAATTGAAATAATAAAGAATAAGGGACAAATAAAAGGGAAACAGGGAAAGAAAACTAAGAAAACAGGAGATGAAAGAAGAGGGTGGAGAATAGAAGGGGAAAAAACTGGTTAGCTAAACTGAAGTTCAGAAAGCTTTTGATTAAATGTGATTAGTTATCAGAAAGTAAACATCGATATATAAACGCTAGCATTAAGCAGTATCAAGTATACATAGCAGAAATTGCAGCCAAACCTTTCTCAAATCACATTATAAACTGTGTTGGAAAAGAAATGATACACTCAATAGTGTTGCCTAAATAGAGTCTGGAGGAGTGAGAATAGATGAATGGAAATGTTTTTGACTTTGTTTACTCAACTAGACTGGAGCTGAGACTAAAAATAAATCACCATAACATATGGTAGAATATATGAACCAGAAAACAAGCTTCTGTAATATGGTAGCTTCTTGTTATCACCACCACCACCACCACCACCACCACCACCAAAAACTCAGCCTGCAATATGAGATTCTTAATTTGGCAAGAAATATCCTGAGATAAATAGAATATGATTAGTAAGGCTTTGACAAATTTGTAGGCTTGTTTCTTTTTTTTTTACTAGCATTTTCAGTTCATTTTTTATCAAAAATATTGTTAGAACAAGGTATCTTTCCAACTTGTATATAGCTTAACAACCTCATAGAGACAAATAGACCAAGGCCTAGAGTGTTGCATTGTGTCTTGTCAAAAGGCGACAAACAAACAGTTATTAGTGGTGGTAATAATGATATAGGTTAACTCTTTAACATTCAGATTACCCTCTCAAATATGAAAATAGTAAAGACCCCCTTTGGTCATGAATGACCGTTTGATTGCACCAAGAAAGTTTCCCCTCTGAGGTACAAGTCTGGGCAAGGTTTCTTATAGAAGACCAGCAGTCGCCCATGCATACAGGCCTCCTATCTCCATATGAAGAAATGGTTTGTTTTATTTTTAGAATGACATTGTAGGGGAGATGTGAGAGGCCAGATCAGGCTGGTTTGAACATAAAACTAGAATAATAGTCTAGCTGGATGTGACCTATTTATTTAAATGCTAAAGGACGAAACTTTTGACCATGTTGTCAGTAGTCCAGCACCTCTAATTCTAATGAAGTAAAAGGCCATGGCCAAAGAAGGAGCCAAGAAGAAATGGGCAATTTCTAAAATCCATCCAAATCTATCCATTACGTGTCGCAGTCTACAAAGCAGATTATAGGTGGGCACATAATCTGCTAGAAATAGTATCAAATTCTTTCCTTATATTCTCATAGGAAATAATGGTTTCATAGTTTGCCACAAGGTGAGCAGTTTTTAAGAGAAGAGGCAAGTCAATTACATCAACCTCCCAGTACATGACTAGTACTTATTTTATTGATGCCGAAAGGATGAAACACAAAGCTGAACTTAGCAGAATCTAAACTCAGCACTTAAGAGCAGATGAAATGCATTTTGTCCAAGATGTTAATGGTTCTGCCAGCTTGCTGACTTTTTCTTGAAAGAAATAATGATATGATAGATAATGCAGTCCTACAATACATATTGTATGAACAAAAGACAAGATGTCCATGGCTAGTACAGCTTTGATTATAGTTCTTTGAGATTGGGTCAGAGCTGAGCTGAGACTACATAAAACTGTGAAAGAAATACACTTGTGAATGAGAATTTAGCGAGAGAGTGAAGGAAGTAGAATAATTGAAGAGATGAAAAACAAAATTGAATGAGGGTGGAGCAATAAAAAAGTGGAAGGAGTGAAAGAAGAGGGGGTTAGTTTCAATTAAAAGTAATAATTGCCTTTGCACTGTAAGATAATCCTCTTGAAGAAGTCTTATCGTGATAAATAGGATATTAGTTCAATAATAAATCCCCAGAGAAAAATTACAAAAATGGCAGACAAAAAGAAAAACACATAAAGCAAATGTCTATGATTATTTAAAAGAGAGATGGATGAGGATAGACTATAGTATATTCATAAAGTAATCACAATGGTAATGTAATTTGTAGAAATAATCAGCTTTGGTATCTTCGAAACTGTCATCAAAGAATGTAGTGCTACATAAGTAATCTGGCTTGCAAAATCTTCCAGTGACATTGTTATATCTTGGGTTTCAAGATATCTTCGTTCTTTTTGTTGTTGTTGTTACTGCTCTTCTTCTTCTCCTCCTCCCCCTCCATCTTCTTCTTCTTCCCGATAATAATTCTCCTATCCATTATAGACCTTATAGGCAATAATCTTCAGCATCTTTCTTTTATTTCAAGTTTTTATTTTTATTTTTCAAAACCAGCAACTTTCAATGACAAATAGGATTTCCCACTCTACTTTTTTCCCTGACCATTGCTATCCAACACACACACACACACACACACACACACACACACACACACACACACACACACACACACACACACACACACACACACACACACACACACACACACACACACAATCATGCTTCCTTGGATGCAGCTAAAGATAATCTCTCAGCATGGCTTATCCTGTATATGTACAACACATTTACTAAAAGTTAGTTGTATCTCCATTATAATTAACAGAAAGGAAAATGGCTCAAGTAACCTCATTTCATGAATTGATAAGATTATCCAAAAGGTGACTTAGGTACATTTTCTTTTTTTATGTTTTTATCCTTTTTTTTCATTGTGTTTCTTTCTCTTCTTTGTTTTTTTGCTTCTTGCAGCAATGTCATTTAGCAAGGCCAAAGAGGCTTTGGGGTGATGGACAACTGAATACAAAGATCATAAGTTCAAAACTACATTGTTCCATTTGAGTAGTCCAAACTTGAATGAGTCTTAAGAAACTTCATCCCCAACTATATGGTTTGGGGTTCAGTCCCATTCTGTAGTACTTTGGGCAAGTGACCTCTATTACAGTTCCAAGCCAATTAAAGTCATGAGTGGATTTAGTAGGCACAAATTGAAAGAAACCTGATATTTGTGTGTGTGTGTGTGTGTGTGTGTGTGTGTGTGTGTGTGTGTGTGTGTGTGTGTGTGTGTGTGTGTGTGTGTGTGTGTGTGTGTGTGTGTGTGTGTGTGTGTGTGTGTGTGTGTGTGTGTGTGTGTGTGTGCTCTAGCTTGGCCACAGTCCACTGACAGAATACTGGAAGAAATATTGATTCCATCTGAGTGAAACCAGCTGGGATATCAACATTACAGCTTGCACACCATCTATAACAATTACTATCAGAAATACTAGCAACAGTTCTGGTAAATATCTGAATTTAAAGAACTAAGGAACTGACACGAAATATTTCAATGATGTTTCTGGCTATTATTATCTGGTCCCCAAGTCAAACCTGATCGGCAGGATTATAATAAAAAGACTTCAAGACAGAATTCCCCTTATGCTTTTCCATTATTATTTTTCTATCAAAAGATAGAGTGTAGTTTGTAAGAGATTTAGATACTATTCGAAGGAAGTCATCAAGGTGAACATCAAAGTGTTAATCCAGTGTTAGGTGGATGATGAAGACTGATGGTTATGGTAGTTGTTTTTATTATTTAGCCCCAGGTCATACTTCAATGAGTAAACCTATAGTCAAAAGCATTTCCAGCCGTGGCCATTTCACCTTTTTCCTAAATCTAATGAACTGAAATGTAATTATTGAATGTTTTTGTTTCTTGTTTTTTTTTTCTTTTTAGGACAATGCAGAAAATAATTGTGCAGTAAACGGGATGAGAGAGTGATATTACCTGTAATCAAGGTTACCTGGTTGTCTTTAAGTTTTGTAGAAGTGTGAGGAGGTGGTGTAGAGCAGTAAGTTGAATAGAACGTGCAAGAGGATAAATCCACCTATGGTACTCCATTCAGAAGAGTATGTGTCTTATTTTGTTCTTGTATCTATATAGTTTTGTCTTGTAATGACATTCACCTGGAAGGTGGGGGAGCTGGCTCCAACTGAATTCGCTGTATTATGGATCTTTAGCAGTCCACATGTCTGTCGGTAGCTGATTTTGCCATGTATTGAAGCCATTCTTAGGTTTAGCGACGAACACCCAAAGACTACAGGGATGGAAATGATCTCCATATCTGTTTTGACATTTGTGAATCATGTCTCCAGCTGACTATCTCTATATTTACGCCAACCTAGGGGAGAATCTGATGCTATTACCTTCTAGATGAGTGCGTCATGGGGTGCTATAGTGCATGACCAAACCACTGTAGTCTCCTCACCAGAAGACTTTCCTCAAGTGATGTATCTATATAGGTTTAGTAGCCTGGCAGGTTACCTCCTGTATTGCTTCTTAAGGTAGTCATAACCACCATAGTTTAACATCCTCTTTTCCATGCTAGCATGGGTCGAACAGTTCGACAAGAACAAATGAGCCAGAAGGTTCTGCCAGGTTCTATGTCTGCTTTGAAATGGTTTCTACATTTAAATACTATTCCCAACACCAACCACTTAACCGTGTATACCGGGTGCTTTTCACATGGCACCAGCACTGTTGATATCCAAAAGGTAAGACATCCATCAACTGAGCAGAGAAAAGGCAGGAGAAAAAATATATATGATAGAGGGTCCACTGACCCTCTATCAGTTCTCCTTCCTCAGTTGATGCTGGTGGTAGTTAATGAAATAGATGGAAACTATATGGTAGCCAATCAGATTTGTTATATCTCTTTTTCGGTTAGTATACTAAATTTGCAAGTGCATAGGTAACTTCAATGAAATTCAGTCTGTTGTGATCATTCAAACCAAATGTCTAGTTTGAAGATGATTCATGATTAGGGGATTCATCCTGCTTTCTACCACCATTCTCCATTGTTCTATGGAATATCATAGTTATTACCATTACCTGTGTAACTAAAGTATTAAATGAAAAAAAAAAAGAAAAAAGAAACATGAGTTGGCCATAGGACAGAACATTACACTTGTAGGATACAAACTGCTGACCTTCTAGCTTAGTTGTCCAGAGGGCTTTTTGAGTACCATCTACTTCTTTTTTCCATTAAGGATGATAAAACAGGCAAAAAGAACTAAAACTGAAACAAAGCTATGGTTAAATACCTAATTGTTAATACGATTGTAGCCCTTCATACCAGATCTGTCTGAGTTGAGCAATCAAAAATTATCTACTATCCACATTCATTATATATTAAAAAAAAAACCTTTTATAACTTGCTCTTTCATGTAGTTGTTGTCAAACTTATGGTCCCTTAATGCTTCTTACATTTCTGACAATCAAACAAAATGGTTGTGGAGTTAAGATGCTGAGTACTAACCACAAGGTCATTAAATCAAGACCGAGTTAAAACTCTGCTTCATATTTTTCTTTGCTCCCCCTCCCCCGGCTTACTTCAGAATGAGGTTAGCTAGTAGCTGAGAGGACCTCAAACAATAAATGCACTTATCAATCCAATAATATGCAAAAGTTTAAATACAAAAAACTATCACACAAGGAAAATGTGGATGACATAAAAATAAAGCCTCTCTCAAATGTTTTGCTGTCCTAGCATGTAAACCTTGCAAGTTATCTCTTTCGGAGTCAACTAATTCCTACAGTCTCAGGTTTTCTATTTACAATGCCATTAAAAGCATTAACAACAATGTCTGGCGCTTTTCGAACAAATATGGTATTAATGGAAGTAGAGCAAAAAAAAGAAAAAAGAACACTGCAACAGGGCCTCAATTTAACCAGTTATGACAAATACCAGCACTTGAATCTAAAATTTATTTAGAAAAGGAATTTAAAAACAAATAATTTTCTATTAATTTTATCACCCAGCCTACCTGATCCCTTCCACTCCAGCTAGATTGTAGTAAATGGAAAACAGAACTGAACAGAATATTTCAAGAACATTAGGAAGAAACAAGGAAATAAGAAAGAATAATCTAAGGGAAAGTGTAATATTGAATAAAATATTTCAAAAATAAAAAAAAAATTTCTATAGCATTTTTCTACTACACAGACAAAAATACAAAACATAAGAATAGAAAAATGGCTTCTTTTCTAAATGGAGAGAGAGTGAGTGAGAGAAAGAGAGAAAATAACAAAATTTAAAAAAATAGAAAATTAGAAAATTCAGCCTAAACAAAAATGAAGCTAAATATAATGAGAAATGTATTCGGTGAAACAATGATAAAACCAAGAACGAAATTAAAGAGTTTCAAAAAATAAATAATATGCACAATGAAGTGTACATTTAAGAAGATAGATTGTAGTTTTGAAGTTGAAGTAAGAAAAAAAAAATTCATTTAAAACTGTAAATGGTGCTAGATCTTGTTTTCAAAATTGTTTAATTTATATGTTTGTTTATTATTTTATTTTA
>JACXVO010028594.1:316051-326860 GCA_015501135.1 Hapalochlaena maculosa
ATATGTGTGTGTATATATATATATATATATATATATACACTCACATACACACACATACACACACATATATTTATATGGGTTGTGGCTAGTGAGGAGATGTGTAAGCTTGCAAGAAATGAAACTAGTATGCTCTGCTTGATTTTATCTTTCTTTTTTATCTTTTACGTGTTTCAGTCATTTGACTGCGGCCATGCTGCAGCATTGCCTTAAGGCGAACAAATCAACCCAAGAACTCACTCTTTATATGTTCAGGACTTATTTTATCGTTCTCTTTTTCCGAACCGCTAAGTGACGGAGTCACAAGCACATCGACATCAGTTTTCAAGTGAAGGTGGGGGGGGGGAGACAAATGCAGAAACACACTCTAAATTATAAGCATATAACACAACTAAAAATTAAATCAAAACAAAATCAGAGTGATATAAAAATCTAAATTTACAATAAAGTAGCGGAAGAAGGAAAATAAGGAAAAGCAAACAAAACAAAAAAGAAAACCAAAGGAAAAGGGAGTCAGCCGTTTTCAAACCCCAATTGAATATGCTGCTAAATCCTTTAAAAATTTACGATGAATCATATTCAAAATGTGTTCCAAATGAAAGGTTAATTTAAAAGAATCGAAAGAAATCGAAATTTACAAAAACAAATTGTTTTCGAAACTAACAACCATTTACTACACCATTTCCAACTCTCGTCGAGTGAAGTTCGTGAAAAAAGTAGTGTTTAGAATTTTTGAAATCTTTGAATACGTTGAATATTGAATTGTTGTTGTATATAATTGAATTGTATTGTAGAACCGTATTTTTTTATTGTGAATTTGTGAATTTTTGTACTGTATTTTGTTGGACAGGTGGGGTTTTCCCCACAAAACTGTTAACAAAATGAGCAGTTGGTCTTATGCTACGGTGACAGATGTTAATTGTCGAAGGTTGATTTGATAGTTAAAAAAAGTCGACCTAGACTGGAAGGAGATAGAGAAAGCCAAGTCACGGGTAGGAGCAGACGGCGGATTTGTTTCTTTTGATTTGCCAAAAACAAAACAAAGCAGTCGGAGGAGAGAGAAAAATAATTAATTTCGAGCACTAAATGTTAACAGCGGAAGAATTGAGAATGCAGCGGCAAGCGACATTCAAGAGATTTTTAAAGAAGGGAAAAATGAAATTACGTTTATCAGAAGGTCGAATAAGTATGGCACGGTGTAGATTTTGTTTAAAAGTTTAAAAAAGTGGCTTAGAAAAATGCTATTAAGAATAGAGAGACGGAAAAGTGGAAGTCGTTCCTGGTGTACATGAGACGAAAAATAGTAAGACTGACGGTCGGCGCGATATATCTAGAAATTAGAGTGGAGTGGGTCGTGGCTGTCCTGTTGAAAGGCATACAGGAAGATTTCAAAATAGTGAGCTCAAGTGTGACGCAGATGGTTAACTGGTGGGGTTACGGCTTGGAAATTTATCTATCAGTTAGCGAAAAGGATTGGAAATAACTGCCCCGGGTTTCTGTATGTGGGAAGCAGACTCTAAGCATGGTAATTGAGAGACAGCTCTCTTTGTGTTTTAAGTGCCATAAAGTTGGACACATCCAAATGTTTTGTGACACCAGAACAACACCAAATGAGCAGGCACGTGAAATGCCGCGGAGGATGTAGTGGAGGAGGAAACGCACGAGAATTTAAGAGACGACAAGAGCGAAAGCAGAAACAGAGAAGGGGAGAAAAGCTCCCCAAATGAAAGAAAAAGAAAAGAAGGAAAAGCGTGGGGTCGAGAGAGGGCGAAAGAGTGGCAGAGGCAGAAAAAATGGAATCTGAGGCGGAACCAGAGAGATTACAGGAGGAGCCCGAACCACGGAAGGTGGAAGAAAGGCAAGATCAGGATGAAGAGAGTGAGGAAGAGAGGGATCTCAGTGAACCAGTAGAATATGCAGTAAAATAATGTGAAATAGGTTTGGAAGTGGAAATGTTTATCCAGGAATTTGTGGAAGACAGAAGAGAGGTTAGAACTTTTAATCCAGAAAGATAGAAGATTATTTTTATTAAAGAAGATACTTTACTGAACTTACGGAACAGACGACGTGTCTGGCGGTAGATGTGATGAATGAGAAATGTATGGCGAAGAAGAATTTACTAAAGGTTTTCGGGAAGAGAGCTGGGAGTAGGGCTCAGTCCATGTTTTGCCCATCATTCATTATATAATTCCATTTCATTCAATTATGCGTTATTTTTGTCCCAACACATGGTGTCTTATCTGTCTTTGTGCTGTATCCTCTACGCCTAACCCAATTGTGTGTAATAAAGAAATCACACCATTTCTAATTCTGACATTTTCACTCTTCTGGGCAGAGGTTCGCTTCGGAACCTCTGTCCTAGTTAACCGATCTTTGTAGGACATTTTTAAACAGTTTTTTTTAATGACTGGATCGTGGCCCGGATCTGATTCAAGTCCAACTATGTTGTCCTTTGAAAGTTTTTCCATTTCTGCATTGCTATTCTTTATATGCCTTACGGCATAAATAAATTCCCTCTTCTGTTCTTTCAACTCTGCTGCATCATTGTTCGCATCTACTCCCAAATTATTTAATCCTTTTAAAATTTGCTACGTTTTCTGCGCTTCAACCTCGGTGAAGCACAGTCCCTGCAGTTCGTAGCAGGAGAGATTTCTTCATTTATTACTATAACCGGTTCGAACCTGTTTCACTCACCGCCTTATCAGCCGCCTCCCCCTATTCTGCTGCTTCCATTTCAACTTTAAGGTGCTCTGTTCGGGGGCAGTCCTTCTTAAAATATCCCCTTTTACCAACACGTCCAATCTCTTACCGTTTGCCAAACGCTTTATGCTGCTTTTCGATATCTGGAATGTTATTTGAACGAACTCCAAAATCCCAGCCTGGTAAGATTTCGGTTCTACTAATTGTTATTAAATTGGTGGGGTCCACAGAGTTTGTCAGCACGGCTGCTAACAGTCGTTCTGGCATTATTTCAGGGGCGTTTCCCCAATTCTTAGTTCCATTAATCTTTTGTCCATGTACACAGGGTAGAAAACCCACTTTTCTGTCGTAATAGGGGTTACACGCAGTGTCCGCATCTGTGAACCGAAATTCCACAGTTTCGAATTGAAGACCCCTAGAATAGAAAGTCTCCTCCTCCATCCAATTGGTAAATGGAAGCAAAACGTCCCTCATATGCGGGTTTCATATTTCTCACTTGTGATATCCTTACATTTAAATATTACTGTTTTTTTCTTGACGTCTTCATCGACCTCTTAGGGTGGATGGACCACAATTCGTCCATCCACCTTTTGTATCAACTTTTTACTATCTTCAAGTACACTGTTGGATACAGTAATCAATTTCGGCGTTACATTTCTTCTATCAATTTTCCCTTCTCTCACCGAAGCGAAGCTTTGGCCTTCCACAAGGGAAGCCATCGCAGAAACGAGGGGCAAGACGAAACACAGTTCACAAAGTTCAAAATACCAAAGTGGTACTTACACAGCAATAGAAATATTTTCCTTTTGGGCAGACAGAGAACTAAAAGCACGTCCACCACTGGTAAAATCCAACACAAGACTGTGAGGATCTCGAGTGAGCAAGCTGCTTACCACGCAGCCACTCCTGCATCTATGATGTGTAATGTCAGTGTGCACATATGACAGAATGTAAGTGGTCTGAGAAGAAAGTTAGACATAAGAAGCATCAGATGTGGTGTGCAAGAGAGACGACTTCACTTGTATGGTCATGTGTTGCGTATGGATGAGGATGAGCTGTGTGAAAATGTGTCACAAGCTAACAGTAGAAGAACCCCGTGAAAGAGGTGGACCAGATGATGACATTTTGGGAGGACCTCGTCGGCCGCACCTTAAAACTTATGAAATCACAACAACAACATCACTGCCGTAAACATCAAAGTCCTTATAGAATCTGTTATATTCTATTTCTGCATTTCACTTAGTGTGTGAAAGTAAATTTAAGCAGGATTAGATTTAAGGACATAATTACATTATCACATTATCAAGTATAACACTGAAGTTTTAGCTAATAAAAGATTGTGCCATTAGAGAAACGAATGTGGTTGATGTACAGAAAAAGGAGTTTGATTCCCATGCCGTGCTCACGAAAGGTATGGTGGCATCAGAGGCAGTCTGACAGAAAAAGAAGCTGATGTACAGTAAGAACATTTAGGAAATACATTCTCCTCTCATTTTCTTGGACAGTTTCCGATAAGCAGTCAATAACTTTATTCCAAGGATGAATTGTGGATCTTATTATTCTGAAGCACAGTAGCTAGGGTAGCTAGAATGAATTGAGAAAAGTTTGGGGTCCATTAACCTCTGAGGTAATGAAGGTCGCATTGTATGATTCTTGTATACTGAATTGAACGCTGCATTGTAGAAAGATGTGGGCCTTTAATTCAAACGCTGTGCAAAGACTAGGAAAAAAAGAAGAGAACATATTCATTGGATGGGATAAATGGGAACTGAGAAAACAAAGCCCTCAAAAGACTGGGTATAAAAGGAACATATGTAGGGTGCAAGGGACAAAGTTTTGTTGGTTGACGTGTATGATGTGTGTAGAGGATGCGAGCTGAATACAAAGTTTTATGAAGGAAAGATGGCTGCAAATGAAAACTTACAACCGTTGGTGAAAGCTAGAAGAAAAAAAAGGAAAAGAAAATCTTTACATAAAGCAATGAAAACAGGCGAGGAAGAATAATTTCTTCGAAACAACCATGATATCCACTGCCGCAGGAAAATTAGAAAGAAGGAGACAAAGAACAACTAAAATTCTTTGAAAATCAAATAAAAAATTCATTCACAAAATTATGTATCCACAGATTTAACGTAGCAGAAAATTGGTTGAATGAGGGGCTGTAATAGAGAAGAATGATTAAAGGATTTTATGCGATTTACCCCATTCACTATAGGTACAGGAGTGGCTATGTGGTAAGTAGCTTGCTCACTTGCGAGTTTACACATTGCTGCTGTGGTATTTGGAGTTTGCTCAAAGGAAAAGTTTGTTTGTGTGAGTAGCCTTTTGGCATTTGTTTTGAACTATCTTTTCCACCGTGCCCCTCATTATGACGATGACTTCCCCTGTGGAAGGCAGGAGCTATGATTTGCTGGCCGAAAGAAAGAAAGAAAAATGGATTTGACGAAGAAACCGCTCCCTCTCTCCAACAGTATGTTGGAGGGGAGCAAATGACTAAATCAAAGGGTGGATGAACGAATTGGGGTCCAGCCACCCGAAAATGCGATTCAAGTAAAAAAAAAAGACTGTTATTTACAGGGGCAAGAGCGTCACAAGTGGACGGATTGAGAATCCGAACATGAATGAAGTGTTGTCTTTGTTTGCTGTATGGATGATGTACGTTACTTTTTATTCCAGGGGTTTCCGTTTCTTAGACGAAGATACTACATATGCAATGGCCGCGGTATCTATTGCAATGGAGAAATGGGTGTTTTATTCAACGCATATGGAAAAGAGAATAGTGTAGGTGAGAATTGAAGGTATTCTTCCGGAAATAAAGCCAGAATGGCTGGTAGCAGCCGGTCTGGCTGATTCGGAGTACGCCTAGAATCTGATAAATACAAGTAGGATCGAAACCCTGCAATGTTGGGGGTTCGGATTTGATATGATTTTACAAATGTAGGAAGATAGTTATAAGCGTCTACCGGATGAGTTGTTCTTGGCAGAGGGATGGACATGGTCATGAGGGGACGTTTGCCCATGTGTCATCGGTGCCAGTCGCGGGGCACTTTGAAAACGATAGCCCTCGTGTAGAACATCCAATGCTAAAGAAAAAGGCGACCGGAGAGAAGGAGGAAGCTGCCAATGTAACTGGTGTTGCCGGTTCGACAGTGGAAGATGAACCGGCTACATCAACACATGAAGTCATTGAAACAAGCAGTGAAAGCTGCACCCCAGCAAAGGTGAAGTGTAAAAGACGATAGGATTGTTGTAAAAAGAGTGAGGAGCCAACCGGAGTACCCACAGAAGAAGGAGGCCAGAAGGAAGTTTTCTACATGGCGAATTACTTAAAGTTACTTAAGTAATGCAGAAAAGGAAATATTTTCTGAGAAAAATATTGCAGAAATTGAACCAGATCCGGAGAGGCCGGATCTGGGTGTTGTGTTATTAAAAAGAACTAGACACAGGAAATTATTCAAAAGATTTGCAACTGAAGTTGGGGGACTTGGATAGAGGATTCGATGTGGGATCCTGCACAAAATGGTAAAAATGACTGACCTTGAACCATAATAAGAAAGAATACTCTAGGCTTTATCGATTTATCTTCGAATTTTGCTATTTTTAATGAATTATGTAAAAGGTGTAATAGCAAGTTCAATTTTTGGGTCGAAAACGGCTTCTTTTTCCGTGTTTTTCTTTTTGGTTGTTTTTTTTTCTTTCTAAACTACTTTATGGTAGAATTAGATTTTTAATTTATGCTTCCCATTTCTTGAGTTTTATTTTTTAGTTGGTTTAAATGTTTATAGTTTAGATTTTTAGAATTTTACTTATTTACTCTTGTCTTTTGTAAGTGACCCCTCAGTGTATCGCCCTTAGAGGCAATTTTAAAGAAATAAAGTAACTTGCTTACCAGCCACACAGTTCTGTTCTAACATTTAGTGCTATATTCCTGATATATGTATATATACACATGCACACATAACTGTGCATATGTGTTTAACAACAAAATTATATATATATATATATATATATATATTCCTGAATGCTTGCTGTATATATATATATATATATAATATACAACAAGCTTCTTTCAGTTCCCATTTAACGAATCCATTTACATGGCTTTAGTTGGCCTGAAACTATAGTAGAAGGCTATAGCCCAAGGTGAAATGCAGTGAGATCGAACCCAGAACCACGTGATTGGTAAGCACAGTCATGCCTGTTCCTAAGGAATCAGAGGTGGTGAGCTGGCAGAACCGTTAGAATTCAAGGCAAAATACTTTGCGACATTTCTTCTGGTTTTACGTTCTGAGTTCAAATTCTTCTGCGACTTTGCCTTTCATTCTTTCAGATTCAATAAAGTCGGTACCAGCTGAGCACTGGAGTCGATGCAAGCAACTCACCTCCCCCCTTTACATTGCTGGCCTTGCACAACAATTGAAACTAGTAATGAATTGTTACTAAAGCAGTAATTGGTCCCTTAGGATACTCTCCAGGTTGAAAGGTCAATATTTACAAATTCCTGTAAAGAATTGAAGACTAGTTACAACCAGTTCTCTTTTCTCATTGGAGCCAGACAGGTTTTCATGTTATTTTTCAAATGCGGAAAGGTTACAGCAATCAGAGTAGATTTATAAATGCACAGCATTGACCAAGTCGAGTCGATGCGTTTGAGAATGGTATATCGACACCGTTTCTATTGTAAGAATACTATTTCAGTGGAATCATTTACCGAGAATCTGTAGAATCAAAGATGTCTTGAATGAAGAATGACTACCAATTTATTTTATTCTTCTAATTGTTATTCATGAGTCCAGACCAATTAGTGTCTGATTTATTGCAATAAATTGGCCTAAATTTCAGAGTTTAGGCAAAAAACATAAAAGACATTCAGTTTTAGATAAATACTTTATTCAAGCTTCATATTTTATTACGTTTTTGCATTCAAATATTAATCTGTTTCGCAAATAATCAATATTTAGTTGTGTTAAAAGAATGAATTGATACAATACGATACAATTAAATCATGAAATATAAGTCAAAGAATTACCATTTATATTTGATGTCCGTTTTGATAAAGACATTGACTAAACAGATATCTTATAAGTTTCCTAAATGTTCACAACCGGAAGAAACTAAATATTGATAACAAAGAATGTATTTCCGCGTCATAAATAAAAATTACGAAAATGAGAATTATATCAAATGATATTTGTTTAACAATTCTCTAAGTGACTGAATACTAGAATGAAATAGATCCAAACGGGATGCAGGAGATAATTATGCAATTATGTTAGAATAACTTAACAGCTTCAATCTAAAACCTGAAAGATTATTCTGGAACTTTCCAGCTTGCATATCAAATGTTGGCATTTCTCCAAACATTTTCTTCTTCAATACATTCTACAAAACCAAATTCAAACAGAACATGAACAACACCAAGCTAGGCTTGCCTGGATATCACTCAAGAGGTTTCTGCCAATTCATCTTTTTTTTCTTCTTTTTTGCAATGATGACGATAATTACAAAAACGAAGCAGATTTTGGACTTTTTGTTTTTTCAATCAAATGTAATACGAAATTTTAATCAACATTGGTTGAAAATTTTTTTATACAATTGAATCTAATTGAATGAATGCATAACATTCTTTCAATTATTTTTAAGATAACCATATGAAGCTGGAAACGAAATCAGCTGCTGGCAAATCTCCACACGTAATATCAATCTAGAGTGAAATCGTGCTTTTTTTTATTTCTTACATCTAATACACTACTTGATAAATGATGACTAAATTCTTCAATAATCTTAGAAATATTGTGCGACGATCAATATTTATCTGGTTCAAATTTTAAAAATTTCTTAGATGTTGCTGGATAATTTGATTGAAGCTTTTGATCAAACGAATGACAAAGAGTTAAGTATTATTAATGGATGCAAAGAAGTTTGTTCCATGACAAGTTTGGGTGATCCAATAATTTGTTTCTTTCTCTCCCTCCCTCTCACATGCCCCCCATACACACTTACACACACACATACACACCCACCAACACACACACAAACGACGTTAAGGTGGCATTAGTTGGTACTTTTTATCATAGAAACAGTTTTGAGTGAAAGAGTTTCTGTTTGACGGCTTTGATAAAACAAATTTGTTTGACGGTTGATAGCGGTAAAGTGAGGGTGCTTGTAGAAAGGGGATCAGGAAGAGGAGAAGGAAGAGAAGGATGAGGGGAGGAGGAGGTGAAAAAAGAAGTGGAGGATAAGAGGAGGAAGAGTGGATGAGAAAGGAAAGGATAAGAAACAGGAGAAAAGAGGAGAAAGAGGAAGTGGAGGAAACAAGGGAGTAGGAGAAAGAAGAGAAAAAACAAGAATAATGTCCACATTAATGGTTTTGTACATATAGTGAGCTTCATTGAGAGGAAAAGTGGAGTTATGGACTCCAGGAAAGAGAGGAAGTATTGTACACACACACACACACACGCACGCGCGTGCATATGCATTCTGTGTTTATAATAGTTTAGAAATTGTAAATGTAGGAAAACAAACAAGTGAATTCTCTTGAAGATTTCCTTAGCAGCAACACTAAATGACTACAAATGCTCTAACATTATCGAATTGTGTCAAGAGCCTCTCCTTAGCCTCATTTTGATACAAAAAGATGTTCCGTGTCAAGAATGCTCCATGTTGCAACAAACACTTCCTGGCATCATCTCTGTTTGTCACAAATTGATATGTTTTCATCATCTTTATTTAAACTCCATTTTCCTGGCTGACATGGATTGAACCGTTTGACAGAATGCTGTCCAGCCAGGGAGATTTCTGTGCCCTAGTCGTCAGTTTTGTCATGGTTTTTACAATCGGATGACCATCTTATTGCTAACCCTTCAACAATATTCTACAGTAAAGATCACTTGCCAACATAGGTAGTCCTAAATTACAGTAACATTCATCCTAAATCAGGACTGCCATGTTATGATGGCAAGCAATATTTACTCTCCCTCCCTCTCTGAACCAGTCTGTTCTTATTCCAGCAACTATGATTTCAGAACTTTCTTGTCTGCTGACAACTCGGTCTCCCAGGTAAAAGAAACTGTCTGCTACTCCCAGTGATCCACCTCTAAGCATTTGAGGAAGCCTAGCCTCTGCGCATTCTTAGTGCTTATTGTAGCCACACTGTGTTTAAAGAAATACTCTGGCATGTCTGTGTACAGTTGTACGTTATGGTATAGCGTCAACATTGATAGAAGAGAGCCAGGATGATTGGAGTGAGAGGCAAAGTATAATGGTAGATGATTGCAGCGAGATTTTGCCTGAATATTTATACAGGTGCTGCTGTGGGGTAAGAGGCTTGGTTCCCGACTTCATGGTATAGAGTTCAGTCTCATTGCCTGGCACTTTGGGCAAGTGTCTTCCACTATAACCTTGGACTGCCCAAAACCTTGTGAGTGTATTTGGTAGACGGAAAAACTTGTCATATGTGTGTGTGTGTGTGTATGTGTGTGTTTGTCCAGACTCACTACTTGCCAACTGATGTTGTAACTTAGCAGGTTGGAGAAAGAGACTAATAGAATAAGTACTGAGCTTAACAAATAAGTCCTGGGGGTCGATTCGTTCAACAAAATCTCTTCAAGGTGGTGCTCCAGCATGGCTAAGGGCAAACTGACTGAAACAACTAAAAGAATAAGAACCGGTTTTCCTCGCCTGTATGGGTTCGAAGGATCCTATCACTTGGCAACAAGAGCACGCGACGAAGAAAAGTAAATCTTTTCTAACCGATGCACGCATTGGAAAAAAGTAATATTAAAATGGTGATGACGATGTTGATGAGAAGAAGAAGAAGAAGAAGAAGAAGAAGAAGAAGAAGAAGAAGAAGAAGAAGAAGAAGAAGAAGAAGAAGAAGAAGAAGAAGAAGAAGAAGAAGAAGAAGAAGAAGAAGGAGGAGAAGAAGAAGAAGAAGAAGAAGGAGGAGAAGGAGAAGGAGAAGAAGAAGAAGGAGAAAGAGAAAGAAAAGAAGAAGAAGAAGAAGAAGGAGAAGAAGGAGAAGAAGAAGAAGAAGAAGTAGAAGGAGAAGGAGAAGAAGAAAAAGAAGGAGAAGAAGAAGGAGAAGAAGAAGAAGGAGAAGAAGAAGAAGAA
>JACXVO010028618.1:36559-48883 GCA_015501135.1 Hapalochlaena maculosa
CGCGTGATCAATTAGACTACAAAATATCATCTATGATTCTTTCAAGGCCGTCAAACAGTGCTACCAACCATACACCAGATAGTTTGACAAAATGTAAGTGATACGTTATGATTAAGTATCACTCCTAAGCAAGAACAATACTTATATCCATCAAATAGTAAACCTCCCAATTATAAACACCGGACTCAAAGAAGGTCTGAGAAGCCAGTCTGTCTGTTAAGCTACAGTTTCTATTATTTATCTCATATAAGCAATGCAACCTGCAGTCAATTAAAATTACCATCTATGTATCATACTTAATGTATACACACTGTCGCTAGGCTAGTTATAACGGTCTTTGTCTTGAGATATCATCTCCGGACATTATGCCTGCATTAAATATGACATATAGATGTTAAGAAAGACACGTAGATGTTAAGAGAGGGTGATGATGATGATGATGATGATGAGGAGGAGGAGGAGGAGGGGGATGATGATGAATCATTCTGTCCCTTTTAGAAGTATCAAGGATTACGTTAACGAGTTCTTATTTGGGATTGTAAAATGTGATTTGATTGCTATTAGTACTAGTTCGAACACTCGCATAAGAATCTCCTTCATCATGGTGAGGAATATAATATCCGGGGAAAACAGAATCAACTGCGTGTTTCATAACTTCTTTGTTGAGAAAGCAACCTGACGCCAAAAACACAGCCAGTTTTATAAAGTTTCTTAGTTTTTCTTAAAATGCGTATGAAATGCGCAACTAAACAAGTTAGTTTGTTTGCTGCGGATTGCAGTCACCTAAAACGTTTCTTGCCAATAACGAATGGCACGAAATAAGAGACTTTGAGATGTAATTGAGTAAATTGATGCCAATATCCGACTTCTGTTTTATTTTATGCTCACTGGAAGAATGAAACGATGTAGGATTCGACTGGAGATGTGGACTTCAAACGCAACAGATGCACCAAATATCGCAAGTCATTTTGTTCATTTTCGTTTTTCGTTACATTATTTCTTTTACACGTTTCAATCACTTGACTGTAGCCATGCTGGAGTAGCAACTTCAGTCGAACATATCGATCCCAGAACTTATTCTTTGTAAGCCCAGTACTTATTTTATCGGTTTCTGGCCGAACCGCTAGGTGACTGGGACGCAATCACACCAGCATCGGTTGTTACCGATGGTGGGGGCAAATACAAACGCAGAAACACACACACACACACACACACACACACACACACACACACACACACACACACACACACACACACATATTATATTTCTTTACTACCCACAAGGGGCTATACATAGAGGGGACAAACAAGGACAGACAAGATAAAAAAGGGAGAGGAGTATGTGGTAGAAGAGTACAGCAAGGTTCACCCCCCGTATATATATATACGACGGGACTTTTCAAGTTTACGTCTACCAAATCCACCCAAAAGGATTTGGTCGGTCCGGGGCTATAGTAGAAGACACTTGCCCAAGGTGTAACACAGGGGGACTGAACCCGGAACCATGTGATTGGTAATCAAGCTACTTACCACACAACCACTCATTCATTTATTAAGGCGGCGAACTGGCAGAAGCACTGCGCATGTCGTTGAATGAAGTTCGTAAAAGTTAGTGTTCCTTGAGTTAATATTGAATGATAAATTATTGAATTGTATTTTATTATTATTGTTTTATTTATTGCATCATTGAATTGTGAAGAATCTTTATTCTTGCTCATTTTTTGTGTTTTGTGGGTGGGGTGTACCCACGAAACCGTTAACAAAAATGAGTGGCTCAGCCATAAGCAACGTATCGAAATCTAATTTGGAGATTAAAGACATGGCTATAGACACGAAAGAAGTCGAGTGGACGAGGAAAATAATGGAGGCGAAGGGCAAATTTGTTTATGTAAAATGCTGCAGAAGACGTCTGATGACTTTCTAAAAAGAATGGTTCTGTTTTGAACCCTGAATAACGACACCAAAAGAATTGAGATGGCACTGGCCAATGAAATACAAGAAATATTTGAAGGAATAACAGAAGAAATAGTGTTTATTTCAAAAGCTAAGAGATTTGGTACTGTGAAGGTAAAATTCAGAAACGAAAAAGTGGCTCAAAATCTGGATTCCGAAAAGTGGAAACTATTACCCATGTTTATGGGACGGCGAATAGTAAGAATTAGGGTCGACGGGATTCATCCCCACATACGAGCGGAGTGGGTTGTGACCGTCCTAGTTAACGAGATTCAACTTGAATTCAAGGTTGTGAGTTCAAATAGAGCAGAAGTAGTGAATTGGTGGGGATACGGTGTGGAACTGTACTTCTCAATCAGCGAGCAGGACTACAAGGAATTGCCTCAAGTTATCGTGTGTAATCAACAATATTTAACTTTGGTGACTGAGGGTCAACCCCCCTCCCACCGCTGTGTTTCAGATGCCACAGAGTGGAGCACGATCGTAAGTACTGCGATGCAAGAAGCTTAAACATTGGGTAGGTAACTGAAATGCTTTGAGCTGAGATAATGGAGGGAGATAGTGAAGAACCTTAGGAGGAGATAAGGGAGGAGGCGGAAATAGAGAAAGTAGAAAAAGAGAAGGGAGTCAAGCTCCCCAATAGGAAAAAGAAAAAAAGGAGAAGGAGCGTGGAACAGAGAGAAGCGGAAAGAATAACAGAAGCAGAAAGGGTGGAACTGGAGGCAAAACCAAAGAGTCAACCCGAGGTTGAAAACGAATCTGAAAAGGAGGAGACAGAATAGGAGCAGGAGCAGGACGAAGAGATTGAGGAGGAGGAGGAATGTAAAAAAGAGGAACGACTAATGGAATATGCTTTTAAACATAGAGTGGGATCGGAGGTGAATGATTTTATACAGGAATTCATAAAAAGCAAGACAGAAATCAAAACATTTAGGCCAAAAAAGACAAGATTACTAGCGTAAGCAGAGATTTTGAAGAACTTATGAGACTTTTTAATAAGAATCAATTTTTAGTGATATGGACGATAAATATGATAACAGATCCGAACATTACACATGAGAGAGTACTTGTAGAAACTTTCCACGAAGCGGGCTAGGAGTAGGGCTCGTCCTGCGGTTACTCATCTTCATTATATAATATCATTCTCGTTCATTTATATGATATCTTTGTCCCTATTTTGTGGTGTCGTGTCTAACGTTTCCTCTATCAAGACAAGGTGTGGACTTACCGATTATTTTTCACCAATATTAATTAGAATAATAGATAGATCTCAAAATAGGCCAGGGAAAATCATTTGGTCTGCACCCCATTTATTATAAAAACTAACATAGGTAAAATATTTTTGTTTTTCCAAGATAAACACTTTCCAATAACTCATAGGTACAGTAAAATATTGAATAGACGGTCTGTAAAATTACCATATAGCTGCTGTTCCCATATGATGAATATCATTTATGAGGTCAATACCAAGAGCCTAAATTCAGTTGTAACTGTCGCAACCCAGGATTCAGTCCACTTGACCCATGATGTATGATTAAATCTGTCCTATATGAAGCAGAAGTTACTGCAACGCTAGATGATATGATAATGTAACAGATAAGAAATCTTGTATTGGATTATAGAAAGGAAAATTTAAAGATGGCTATAACCTCCTTCTGACATAGGGAGTTCGAGTGACATCCCGAAAGCGCTAGGCTGTGGTGAGTTGGTTACAGCTTATGCGGATGGCATCACTGTCATCGTGAACAAAATGGAACCCTTACAAAGGGTAAGCGAGGCCATTAAGATTTACGAGCAAGGATTAATCGAGAAAAACCACTCGGCTTGCAGATGGATGGGCAAGTCAATGCCTTCAGACAGCGTCGTGAGGCGTTGGACGAAGGGGGCGGTTAAGTTGTTAGAGTCTGGTTCAGTCCAGACATCAGTAGAGAAGAGCTGGGTTGAGGTTCCGAGTAAGATGAACCACAGAGTCAAGACCTGGTCTTGGCAGTGGATGTCTCTGAAAGGGAGAACGAAGTTGGCCAATGTGTCCATCGCATCGGTCATCGCTTACCGCCTAACCGTCGTTCTTTGCCCAGATTCGTAATTGATCAAGTTGGAAAGACAGCTCTTTCACTTCTTATGGGAGGGCTCGAAGCGACTGTGAAACGTTCTATCTGCTGTCAAAAACCGTTAAATAGTGAACTAAGGATGTCTTGGCTGTTGGCACGCAGAGATGCGCCGAGGTTGAGGCATCTCTAGTACTGTCTAAATAGTGAACGGATGTGGTCTCCGCTGGCGAAACTTGTTTTTCAAGTTCATTAGTTTCGGTAGACGGGAAACTTGGTGCTATCAAAGATCGAAGTTGGGTATATAGTAGACGAAGTGTAGGAAGGCATTCTTGCTATTCCATCGCTCGGGTAGTGCCAGTGGTTGTAATTCAACCGCATCGTTTTATAGTGGATTCGTAAAGGGTGAATATGACGATACTCTAGTGGAGACTCTGGGTTTCGAAGATAATTAGCTAGACAGTCTGTTTCAACGTACATTCGAACCGAAGACACTGGATTCCCAGAAGTCCCTGGCCTAGCAGTGCTACCGAAGAACATTGCTCGTTCGGGATAAGCTAGCAATGGTACCGAGGAGCATTGCCCGTTCGGGATAAGCTCACAAGACATGCTCAATCCGGCTCATCGATCTGTCCAATATGCGGACAGGAAAGGGAAACCGTCCTGCATGCTATTATACAATGTTTGTGGATGTCGGAAGTGCGGCCTTATGCTGAACATATGTTGTCCAGTACAAGAAGGGAACAGCTGCCGTCTGAGTGAATCTTAAAACATTGACCCACCTGATCCGACAAAAAAAGGTATGAATTTTCTCGTGGTAGTAGCAAACGCGAAAGATGCGATATGGAATACGAGAACGAAAGGGATAATGATAGGCAACTTCATCTCTGGCCCTGGTCTGGAGAGATATTTCGCTTTACACCTGAAAAGGAAAGTGAGACTAGAGATTAGATGCCTGTCTGAGAAAATGTTCGAGGAAGGATGGATGCATGTAGCATGTGTGTTGGATGTGAAAGGACCCATGTGAATAAGTAATGAGTCTTGTTGTAGGTATCGCTGATGAAACAGGTCTTGTCGGATGGAGCAAAAACCCGTTTCATCACCCCATCTGTTTTATTTTTTGTCCTTTGTCCACCATTCATTTTATGTTCTGATATTTTGCTAAATATTTAAACTCATCTCGGTGATATTTCATCTATTTATGCCTGACCTCAAAATTAGGTTGTGATGTCCCAACTGTATGCATCCCTTGTGGAAAATAAGAAAATCAAAAAATGTTAGCACACCGGGCAAAATGCTTAGCGATATTTCGTCTGTCTGTACGTTCTGAATTCAAATTCTTTCGAGGTCGACTTATCTTTTCATCCTTTCGGGGTCGATATGTTAAGTACCAGTCGAGTACTGGGGTTGATCTAATCAACTGTCTCCTTCCCCAAAAATTCTGGGCCTTGTGCCTAAAGTAGGAACGAAAATTGCTGTGTTTGGTTTGAGAGCAGTTGGTGTTATAATTTTCTTCATCCAGTATGGGTGAAGAAAGAGAGAAAAAATAGAAGCTAGAAGTTACGTCACAATAACAGGCATTGAAGGTATACTAGAACCGTTTGAGGTAATTTTTGAAGACGATATCTTTAAAAAGTACATTAATATGTTGAAGACAGAAGGATTGAGCTTATAGATGATCCTCCAGAAGAGGAAACTGAAAAAAAAATCAAGTAAAAAGAAATTATTTATAAAATTGTTTCAAGAAGTAGAAAAACAGCAGAGGTTACTCCTCGGGACAAGATAGAAAAGTGTCTGGAAGGCATTAAAAAAGCGACTTTTTACACAAGAAGGAAAAAGTTCGGCACGGTAAGAGTAATTTTTGTCTCTGAAAAGGAAGTGAGAAGATACGCAACAGAGTTATTACATTCAGAAGCTATTGCGCTCCTACCTAGACAAACGCGTGGTCATGGTTAGGACAGGCAGGATCCCACCGGAAATTAAGCCAGAATAGCTAATTGTAGTAATATTGGCAAAATCAGAAAATCAGATGACAATTGAGCAGGTAATCTGGACTCAACAGATACATTGGTGGGGTTACGAATTGTAAATGACATTCTAGACCAGCCAAAATAATATTTTGTCTATTCCAGAATCTACAGAATCTATAGAACTGCCCTACAGGTTAACAATGGAAGTGATTCTGGAAGGAAGGCCCCTTCCTGTTATTCCTGTGGGAAGAAGAGGCATATAAAAAAAAAAGTGTCCTGAACAAACAACAGAAATGAAGAGACAGAAATGTGAGGAGGAAATGATGCAAGAAATGGAACCAGAAACCGATAAGAAATTTATAGAGAAAAAAAAACAAGAGGGAGAGAAAATTCCCTGTCAAAGGAGGAGTAGCAACAAAAGAATCTAAACAGAAAAATGGAATATACTAAACAAAGGAAACAACAATATGCAAAAACAACCCGTGACTTCACCAAGAAAGAACAATAACATCAACAGAGAGAAATTATTAAGCAGACAAACAAACACACAACAAGATGGGGATGCAAGCAGGGAGAAATATACTTAACAACATATAGTAAAGGGGCGAAAATAGAAAATCTCTAAAATGAAAAATATAAAATTAGACTGACTAACGAATATAATGAAGACATAAGGTGCATACTGGACGATAAAGAAAAATATAAAAGCCTGAATGAAGTGTTTCCATCAGAAGCCAACCCACTGGTGCCGAAAGTAAGAAAGGAAACCCGGACCCCAGTGGTAAATTATGAAGAGTTAAATAAAAAAGAAAGGGAAAAAAGACTAATAGTAAAAAGAAAAGTGATATTAAAAAAAAGAAGACAGAATAATTTTGGGAAAAAATAAACGTAACCCGCCGCATGTTCATATGTAAATATTCATCATCACTCATGTAATATGTTCTATGTTTTTATTGTCCCAGCTGTGTGTAACCTTTTATGGATAATAAAACGAGGCTATAATAGTGTTTGTTTCGGGGAATCTATATAACTCGTGTTCTAGAAGTTACTGGAAATTATTGAAAATCTGCCTATTTTAAGTGTTGTTGTTTCTGCTGTATTACACTATATATGTTATGGTTTTGGATTAAGGTGAGCATAGTAAAAAAAAAAAAAATAATAATAATTGGTAACCAAGCAAGAAAATTTCTCAATTTACATACGCACGGGTGTTTGCTTTTAATGAATGAGAATAATGACGATTATCATTATACTTTAAATCATTTATTAAAAAAAAAAAAGATTGAATATTAAAATTACGAGATATATAAAACCACACGACTAATGTCTGGAATTGTACGCGAACTGTAGGTTTATACGACGTCCGAGTTAAAATACTTTAAATCAAAACTGAAAATTCTAAATGCTAAAAGAATGGTTGTAGCAAAAAGTGTCCTATAAAATATACGAAATGTATCTGGAAGATATTTACGGAAACTTTTTTTAAATAAAAAAAAAAAAAAAGAAAACGAGACGAATGACTGTCCTGAAGCATTCTTTCAGATCATCAGTGTCTCGAAACGAGGAAAAATGTCGGAAAACGAAGATGTCTTTATATCTCATGTTGGTTATGATTATATTTTAAAACGAAAATTATAGTGGAATTTAGATCGTCGTGCACGTTGGAAAACTTTATGAAAAACATTAAGTGGTACTTCGCAAGGAATTTTATTGGAAACAATATTGTGACTGCACTTTTAATTTATCAACATTGCCTCTATGCAACAGGACTTCTATATAAAACGATACACCAATAACTACTCGACGCAAGTTAATTCTAACTCAGAATATTTCACGATTAATCATTAATCTTGAGTGAGTTTCTAAATTTTCTTTGAAATCATTAGCGGGTAACTATTTAATAGCAATATACACTTCAACGAAAATAAGTCTGTTTTCGTTAGGAGCAACGATTTTCTATTCCCATAGCACATAAATGTATTCTTCAGTTTAATTGATTTCCAAGAAAGAAATAGATGTTTCATTCTTGTCTAAGTATAGTTGGTAAGTGGAATAACTACAGCCAGGAATTGAACTTGTGTTGCAAGACACATTACATTTTAATTAGCAGGCAAGTAATATGTATTTTTTAACATATTAGTCCAAGTTCCAATAGTTACATGACGACTATAAAGAATTTTAGAAATTCGCAATTATATTGCTTAAAGAAATTAAATTTACGCTTTTATATATTTCAAAATTGCTGCCACATATAAATGTTTATAATTTACAGGAATTTTAGATTTTAAGGTATACTCCTAGAACTGCAGGAAATCGATTTGTGTGTGTGAGTCATAACTAGACGTTTGAGCGATTAACAACATTCAACGGGTCTGTATCTGATCAGATTTGGAGCAAAACCATGCTGTTTCAGAATGAACCATAACCGAGTTTTATATTTTCTATGTTCAAGTTAAAGTTTCAAAGTATTTTGATAATTTTACTTTTCTTTTTACTTCTCTCCAGATTAATCTTAGTCGAAAAAACCTTAAGATCAGCAGTAGTCCAGTCTTTTTAATAGTCGAATTATATAAGTGAATGTGTTTTTAATACAGTAAGCCTTGATATATTGGGATTTAGAGGAAATGCATTGCAATATTTATTCTGGCTTTTTGCTTTTTAAGTTTATCGGGGTCATCTTTACAATTATTCTTCTCGGGTCGACAAAAATGAAATGTTGCAGTTTAATCGTGAATACCCTCCAAATTCCTGGTATTGATATACTTTAATCCGAAAAATAAAGAAAAGCGCTTGAATAAGTATTTAAAAAATTAATTCTTGAACATGTTATTTTTCAGGTGAGTGTATGTTTTGTTACCAACGATCGATTATGGTTGATGACTGACAAGTTCTTTTGATTGCTAATATGTAAAAAAATAGAGAATATTGGAACTGATTCTAATTCTTGCATGTTATATATAATTCCAAACGGTTGTTTTGAACTCTTCTTCACAAGGGATTTGAGTTTTTCAAACGAAATAGTTCTCAGTAACAAGTTCTATATGCTTTTTGTAGATACACTCCTTTAATTATTGGCTACCTGTCCGTTCAAAACACAGATTCAGTCAAGTTCATATTACTTAGGAAACCTTTAGAGATTTGAAGGTTACAAATTCTGTGCCTATTCTGGAAATCACATTTGAATGAATTTTATCCCACAAGTTCTTCAGTGACATTTTCTCATAGTGATTCAAAACCAAGTGGATGGGATTTTAATTCTATGGAGAATGAGATTTTTGAATTCAGATATACTTGTACTCTAAACAAAAAAGGTATTTCATTGCAGGCCGAGCGATTATTTGTTTTTGGATGATCGCAATAACATAGTATTTTACAATTCAAATCTTCTCACAATGAAAAATTAACCAAAAGAGATTCGCTCCTTAATCAAACAAACTTTGAAAATATCTTGCATGATCCAAATTATCTGCCACTAAATTTGTCCAAATAATCAAGGTTGGTAATAATTCGACAGAAATGAGTATTACCTTTTGGTTCTCTGAATCCAATACCCATGACCGATACACAGAACAGCATTTTAAAGGATTTAATACTAGTGATTCATTTAGTCTGTAACTTAGAGATGCCAAACTGAAGTATTGCATATACTTATCCGTTTGCTACAAACGCTTTTGAAAGCATGAATAAACCTGTCGGTTCTTTGAATGTAGATATGGAATTATGTGTTGAAAGCGGTGGAATAAATTTGATTTCCCAGAATGCGGTGAGACCATTTCAACATGATCAACTTAAGCAACCTGAAGAGGATATCGATCAAGAATTTTTGGATATTAAAAGTCAGTCAAATCGTGACAGGGATGAAACTACCAATAAATCTTACAGCACTTGGGGCAAAATAAATTTTCTGAAAGAGACGAAGCATTGTTTTCATACAGATTTCAGATGTAACAAAATAACAGAATTAAATGGTAAAGCATTCCCTGAGAGAAGTTTTGAATCTATGTCACCAGAACGAAATACATGTCCGTCACTTGATCCGGCAGAATCAAAATCCGTTAAAGAGAACCCTGTAAATAACCTCCACTCTCGTTGTCTTGAGCGAGTGAAAAGCGGTCTACCCGATTTATGGACTGAAACGGCAAAACCAGTTTCAAAGAAACTAATGAAAAGACGTTGCAAGGCCTTGCAAAAGTCAGCCACAGCTAAAAAAATGGTTGCACAAAGAAAAGACAATAAACCAAAATCCAAATACAGGAAAATTTTAAGTAATATTCCAAAACAAAATAATCGTTTTGCGTGTGCAAGCAAATTACTTGCCGAAACCGAACACGGTGTGCAAAGAAATAAAGCAAAAAGGAAGAAACCTGTAAACCGTAGGAATAATTTAAATGTATTAGAACTAGGAAATTTACAAGGTATATCAAAAACTCGGATTTTTTCAAAGCATCAAGGTATGTTTGATAAAGATGTTCCAACCGATGAAGTGTTTGATAACGTAAAACATGGAAAAATAAATCCAGATGAGAAATTATTGAATGTTCGTAAGGTTTCTCGACACAAAATATTACAAGCTAATTTTTCAGCTTCCAGGTCTGTCAATAGCGAAGCATGTAAAAATTCTGCAGAATGCATACGTCATCGAACAATGAATTCCAAAGAAGCAACGACAACGCTGGAAACCGTTTCAACAAAAGCTGTGAAAGCTGGTAAAAAGAAACTGAAACCCTATCGCAAAACTTGCAGCAATGATTGCCAAACGAATGAGAGAAATAATGCAGACTATCATGCAAATAATTACGTCTACTATAAATCTGATAGTTCAATTGATTTCCTTGAAATGCATACAGTGTGCTTTAACTGCAATCAACCAATCAGAAATTCCAATCTGTATGCAGCTACATCACCATTATCAGACAACTGTGTTTTAAAAAATTATACATTGCAAAACCATTCGTGTAATATATTAAACAATATTGATAGAGACGGCCTTGAAATACTACAAGGAAATGATTTTGAATTGACTGACGTCATACAGTCATCTTTGATATATGATGGAAATGATTATTTCAACCTTGTCAGCGATAACAATCGTAATGAACCGGTTTGCATTATGAACGACAGTTCAACATTTAATTCTGATGTTGATTGCTTTACGATCCCTGCACCTATACCTGAAACATCTGGCATCGAAAACGAAATTGATTTCGTAATAACAGATGTCTTTTCTTTGTCAGGGTTATGGGATTCCATTTCCAATGAAGTTCCATACATAGAAAATGGCTGTTGGGAACTGAATAGTTAGGTGTGAAGGAAATAAATGTATTATAAGGTTTTATGAACATAAGTAAGGGCGGATCTGTCAGTTCATAATTTCCCGCTTAAATACATTTACGAGCAATTTTGTCTCAATCAAATTTTACTTTATTTAACCATGAATCAGCCCTGGTCAAGTAGACATTAAGATTTTTGTTGTGACCATTCTGTATTGAAATATAAGACTGCATCGTCCAATGGGTTCTTGTTTTAAACTGTATGAAGTGGTTTAAAGGACATTATGCTGCTATATTTTTCTGTTTAGGATTGTCTAAAATGATGATAGATGAATGAGAATTTTTTTAAAAGAATAAAAAAAAAATGCTGCTGAACGAAGAGAAATACCAGCTGATCCACTTTGGAAGAGAGAGCACACTCAAACAACCATATACACTACCGTCGGGTGACCTACTTCAACCGTCGGATAATGTCAAACACTAGTGTAACTATAGATAACAAACTCAGTTGGAGTGTGAACATCAACAAAAAAGTCAATGCTGTCCGCAGAATGTGCTCATGGATCCTCAGGACATTTCAATTTAGGGACCATGAAACCATCATTCTTCTCTTCTCCACTTTCGCTAGGCCACACCTTGAATATCGCTGCCCATTGTTGTCCCCCTACAAAATACAAGACAATGAAGATTGAAGCGCCATAAAGATCAATGACGAAAAAAATAAATGGAATGAAGGAACCCGACTATTGGGCTCGACTCAAACAGCTGAAACTCTATTCTCTGCAATGAGCGATGCATTACTTGCACCATGTGGAAAATATTCCAATATTACCCAAATGATATTGGTATTATGTTCACAGTTCACCCAAGATTGGGACCTCGTGCAATGCGTCCTCTACAAAGATGGAGATCATATCACATAAGAACACTGCGACTCAATTTCTTCACTGCAACTGGTCCTACACTTTTTAATGTTATCCCCAAAGAAAAGAAAATAGAAGACCCTGCAGCTTTCAAACGGCGTCTGGACAATTTCCTCCAGGAAATACCGGATCAGCCACCTACACCTGGATATGTCTCAAC
>JACXVO010028688.1:84980-95491 GCA_015501135.1 Hapalochlaena maculosa
TATTTTAAACTTCAAAACGTAGCATTTTCATTCATTTATTTTATTAAATAATATATATATATATACATATGTTGCGCGTGAGTGTGTGTGTAAAATGTATAAATGGCTAACTCTAGAGCAGGAGATACAAACCAAAACCAAGGTACGATCGGAACAGCGAGGAAAAGAATGGGCAGACCAGGTTAAAAAATAAAACATACAAAGCAAGGATACAAACTAGAGAACAGTTTGAACACTAAAAATCACAGGAATAGACAACGAAGTAAAGTAGAAAGACCAATCTATAACCATCTATAAAAGCAAGACCGACCAAAAAACCAAAAATCGTCATACTCGACGGGAGTTTCAAACAGTTTTAATGGCCGTTTTTTGTTTATTTTCGGGTCAGTCTTGCTTTTATAGCTGGTTACAGGTTGCTCTTTCTCTTTTATTTCGTTGTAGTTTCTAGCGTACATACCGTATTATAGTTTGTATCTTTGTTTTGTATATATTATTTCTTTTATCTGGTCTCCCTGTTTTAACCTGCCGTTTCGATCGTACCTTGGTTTAGATTTGTATCTCCTACTAATTAATGTGTTCTTTCGTCTTATCTTTCTATTCCGTCGCCTCCACTTAGGATTTGCCATATAAACGCTTGCATCAGTGTTCTTCTCTGTGTATTCCTTGGTTGCCTGTTACATTTTATATAATTTACCTGTATATTTCCTTGATTGAGAACTTATAACTTCGTATACCATAAATTGAGGCTACTTTCATTAGTTTACCGAACCTACGGTTAACTTTGGTATTTGGTTGGCTCTCTCCCTAACTTTACTGTTAATATATATATATATATATATATATATATATATATATATATATATATATATATATATATATATATATATATATATATATATATATATATATATATATATATATATGGATATGTGTGTGAGTGTGTGTGTATGCATAAATGAAGAGAAAATTACGTCTACATATATTTTCTTTTGCTCTAATCTCACCCATTTGACTACGGTTATTATTGGGAAAAATACTTCAAGTTTTTTATTCGAATGTGTCTGGCCTAGGACTTAGATTTTCAAAGTCTGGTAGCTATTCTATTGAATAACCTTTTCGAACTGCTAGGTTACGGGGAACATAAACACATTACCATTGGATGTTTAGTTGTGGCGGTGAACAAACACTAAAACGGACACACACGTATAGATATAAACATTTATGAATATATGAGTGTCTCTCCTAATTTACCCATGACAAATCCACTGTCAATGTTTTGCTCGGCTAGACATTATAGCAGAAGACACTTGGTGAAGTTACTATGCAATTTGGTAGAACCTGAAACTATGTGGTTCGAAAGCAAATTACTTACCATACAGCTACGCCTAAATTTATAAATACATTATTTATGTTTCCCTCCCTCTCATTTCATCATACGTGAATATGATTTGAAAAATTTAGACTCATCTTTATAATAAATCCTGACCGTGAACAGACTCCAAATGTGAATATCTATCATTAGGATTGCCAGGCTTTATTTCCGAAATTAGAAGTAACTGATAATGGAAAATAGATGTTTACTACTTTCAGCTCTCTCGAACCCTAATTACGTTAGTTGACCAGAAGAACGATCGTTTTGTTCCAAAATGTGACAGACCTTTAAGTATAAGTTAAAAAAACTGGAAATTGTTTCGTTAATTGCAGATTAGGTATAAACCTTATTGGTAACTATACTGTTCAATTACATTTGCTGCTTGTTACATGTCAATAAACTCCTTCCATTATCATAGATAGTTCTTATGCATTTTCGTATTATGCATGAGTATTTCTGATTTTGTACTGATAAAAATATCACTTCGAAGGCAATTATATCTATGAGTACTTTATTTAATAAAGCTATATATATTACTTTTCTATGCCTTCAAGGAATATCTGATTTATACATCTCTGGTTGGTCTGATCTTGACAAATGTAGGTATTTCATTTAATTTCTTATATTAGTAACCTTATTTTTGAAAATAATATGGTTCGTTTGTGTAGACGATGGAAGGTAGACACAATAATTGCAAGCTATAGAAATCATTTATAATCTGCTATATTGCTTTTGTTGACATTTTACCACCTACCTATGGCATTTTATACTTGCCTTACATATTTGAAAAGAATTTAATATATTTATATATGTTTTCTAATTACCAAAACACAAGTGTATTTCAAAGGTTAAATTCACAGCACGCTGTTGTTTATTCCAAGAAAGAAGTTAGAAAATGCATTTACAACTGAAGCATTGCTAAGATTTTCAATACTTTTTTGTATCAGATATTATTGCTTTCAAAATTTGGAACCAGAAAAAATTTGAGAGTAAAACCATAATCCATTGTATTTATCCGATACAAAACTTATCAGATTATGTAATACTGGAAATAGTTTTATTTTATAAATCGATGCTTAATTTTCATTTCATATGATACTGGATCCCTAGAACTTGTCATTACTCTTTGCTACCTATTCTTTACATATGGAAGATGAGCTAAAATCAGACGTCTACTCGGCCGACATTCTACAGATTTCAAAAGCATAGATATTCCCGACTGCTCTCCTTGGCTTGAAAGACTGTTGCAAATCATATCGAACTCCAGTCATGTTCTGTTGATAAACTGTATGCTGAAGTGCCGTTTAATAGAGTTAATTCTTTCTTTAAAAATATATCGTACTCGGCTTTAAAAATTGAAAGGAGCCGAATGTTGTTATTGTTGTTTCAGTTTCATAATGATCGTGCATATATCACATAAAATATAACGGAAAACTCTCATGGTGTACTTAAACCATTTTATTTATTTATTCAGTAATTTTCTCTGTAGAAATACTATATCCAGACGTTGATTCAAACGTACGTTTAGACGATTTGAATGATATTTAGCGAATCCTTCTTTCAGTTCGGAAGCCGGTTTTCAATTTCTTCAATTTGATTTTAATTAATTTCATACTTGGGGTATTGGTGCTATTGGTGTAATTTTGTATGCTAATTATTGACATGGAATTCATGTTCGTCATATATCAATATTTAAAGTGTTAGTTTCTTTTAAAGCGTGCAAAATTTATGTGATTTTACCCTTTCGAAAGCCCCACACATGTAGGTGTGACTTTCCATAGTAACAAGTCCATCTGTTGCCAAGGTACTTACCCACAGTTATTGTTCTGTCAAGCCACGTTATTATTTTGTTTATTGAATACCTAAAACAAGATGTATACTATGGTCATGAGAGGTTCTAAAAATAACAGCGTACAAATTTGTCTTCATTTTTTTCATACTTGTATGATTTTTTTGTGTGTATAAACACACCAAACTTTTCTTACAATTCCAACAAATAGAGAAGTTATGAGGCGTTATAAAGTGTGCGTAAAGCGGCATTCCGCATAGAAAATTTCATGAATATACCAAATATTAAAGTGTCTACTTGATTTTAATATTTCATAAATTGCAGTCAAGCAGAAAAGATCTTGTTTCGCCAAAATTTCGAGCTAAGACGCCTTCACATCGGACTTATTAACAGACTGGCAGATAAACAATTTGTTGATACATTTTGTAATTTTTTCTGACGAGGTTTGTGTTTAGAAACTAAGAATATCAAAGTCATTTTGTTTAACGTGTATAAAATCCTCAGGAAATTGTATAGACAAAGGCTTTTTTTAATAGGGAATGGTAGCGCAACATTAATTCGTGAGATTTTTATTATCTTGAAATGTGCAACTTTCATACTATCATTGCCTGCGGACGTTTATCAGGTGTAAAAGTAATAGCAAGTTGAAGCATTTCTTGCCCGAAGAATGCTTTCTATAAGTGATTTCTATTGCAATTTTCAAAATCAGGAATTTTCGCTTGTATTTCATCACTATCACAGACGAACATAAAACATGCAGCAAGAAATGATTCTTGATCTCATGATCAACACAGGGCTAATAATTAATAAAGTTACCGACTTTGCTTTAGAGAAAGAAATTAATAACTTTAATTATTTTGTGAGAAATCGGTAGAGGGATAAATGAAAAGATTGATTGCTACTATGTTTTTTTTTTCATACAAACATTAGCCGTAACATTATGAATTAAATATAATATTGTGGTTTCACTGTATTAACTTCAAATCTGAAACAACCGGCAAGATATGGAAATATTTTCTACTTCAAAATTAACGAGGCTGTGAAGAAGTATCTGATCGATACATACTTTAAATAATAGCAAAAAGGCGAAGCGTTTATTATTAGTATCCCAGAATAATCGATAGCCGATTGATTATAAAGCATAAAAAATTATGCATTCTATTTTTCCATTTATAAATATAAACACAATCTTATTGTATTTTTGCATTATATTCACAAGAATGTTAAAAATGACGAGTGTTCTTGATTTTAAATGTTCAGAATCATTTAGTATTTTTTGTGTGGGTAAGTTTCTTGTGTACAGATTCTATGCTTTTTGCCACACATATCAACATTTCAGGGATTGTGGATTGTGAATAGTAATTAGCAGGTATGTCATGTTAAATACAGTTGTATTCGCTCGTTGTTACATTAAGTCCAAAATAACATATATTGTAAGCAAAAACTAAATAAAGTTTCACTTCAGAAAGATTCGAACCAGTACCTTAAGAGGAAAATAATATCTCTTTTTGAGTATTATCATGGTAGATAGGATACGCTACTTTGAAATTACAATTCATGAAAATTAATATTCAGTGTTAGAGGCGATTAAGATTTCGATGTTGACAAAGTATATAGTTTCGTACTTTCCATACTAGTGATGAGGAAAACGAATAAATTAACAATATTATACACCGACTGGAAGTAAATAAAACAAAATATATGTGGTAGATTACATAATTTACAAACACATGTTTCCGGGTTCAGTCCCACTGCGTGGCACCCTGTGCAAGTTTCTTCTACTATAGACTCAGGCCGACCAAATTTTTTTGAATTAATTTGGTAGACTGAAACTGTAAGAATCCTGTCGTATATATTCGTGTATATATATATATATATATATATATATATATATATATATATATATATATATATATATATATATATATATATATATATATATATATATATATATATATATATTCTGTGGGTGTTACTGTGACAACATCACTTGACAACAAAAGCTGGTGTGTTTGTGTCCCCGTCACCTAGCGGTTCTGAAAAAGAAATAATTACTGGGCTAACAGAGAATAAGGTCTGGGGCTGATGTGATCAACTAAAGATGGTGCTCCATCATGGCCACAGTCAAATGACTTAAACACTTAAAAGAATAAAAGAAAAACAAGAATATTATTCGATTTTACGCTTTGTGAAATTACAGACGAATACATGAAATACAGTGAGCCTGAAGTATTTACTTTTACTCTCTTAGCATCTTGAAGAGCAGATAGAAGTATGTTTGATAAACATATTTTTACGTACATCGAAACAAATGTTTTATAAAACTAATATATTTGATTTCTTAGTAAATAATCAATTTAGCTGTTAAATGTTTTCCTTTCTGTTTCACCGAATTGCAGGAGACAAATGTCAAAAATAGTCATACTAAGTTATTTGTTCTTGCAATCAAAAACGAAAATGGCTGCTTTTTTAAAATTAAAATTATAGAGCTGTACGAATTTCAGTAAGGCAATATTACTTTAGCTGAAGAATGAAAAGGAGTATTGAAATATTTTTTTTTTAATATTTGCAGTGTAATGACTTGTTTTAAAAAGTGTATACGTTATAGTTTCCTAAAATATATATTCCACAAAATGTTTTCGCGAAGCTTAAAAGAAAAATAATCAAGTGGGTGTACTTTTCCAGAAATTTAGATATATATTATGTGAAATTTATTAGATTACATATTTTATATATATATATATATATATATATATATGGTTGGCGTTGTTTTCAATGGAAAGTCTGCTATATTTTATGACGTCTCTAGTTCACACAAGAAATATGTTACTTATTTCATTTCTTTCCATTTTGAGAAAAGGTTTTCCTAAATGTTTTTGCATATCTCTGTGTTTGAATTATTTTGCGAGTTAGCTTGCACACAAAGAAAATCTTGCGTCATGTATATTTATTTTCAAAATGTTACTTTGTAATAAGGACTTGGTGGTTTCTGTACTTAAATTTAATTGTGGGAATAATTGATATGAATTAATGTAAGATGTTGAATATTTAGAAATAACTGAACACCAAATATAACTACGTAATATTTTGTTATATCTCCAGGACCGGATTAAGCGTGCGTCAAAGCGGCATTCTCCCCGAGACCCCGTCGATAATAGGACTCCTACCATCATCGCCGCCACCAACCCTACCCAATACGTAAACTAGAATACAAAAATGAATCCCTCCGCCAACACTTCAAAATCTATTAAAATTACCACAAATTAAGAAACTACCAGAAGTGCCAAAGATGACGCATCCAGCACCGCTAACCCTAATACAAAGAAAAGAAAATCTGCAGATACTGTCAAACAAACGGAGGACTCGTTATTTTTTTCAAATGAAGACGTACAACATCCTAAAAAGCTTCTACCAGAAATCTTTTTGAATCTAAAACTACATATCCCCTCCAACATTATCAAAAACACAGAAAAATAATTAACATAAAACCAAAAGAGTACAAATGCCCCCAAAACGATATCTTATAGCTTCTGAAATATACAATGCCTCATAAAAAATACATCAACTAGGTCAATAAATTGGCCACAGTTTAAGAGAGTTTTCCAACCGAACAAGATCGTGAAAAAATGCCATTTGAGGTTGAAACCAAGTGGTTGCTGCCAGGCATATGTTACTATATGCCTGATACAAGAATCATAGAAGTAGGTGTTTTAGAAAGAAAAGAAATACGTTCGCTGGAATTACTTTTGCAAACGAGTGAAGAACAACATAAAACTTTTCCTCCCGCCACAGAAGTGCCAAACAACCAAAACCATGTATCATAGTTGATGGGAGAAAACCGACATCCTACATGTGCGGCAGTGCTTCCGCTTACAAATCCCATGCCCACGAAACCTAGAAGTCAAATACAACAACAACAGCAACAACAACAATAACAACAGAAAACCCAACAATAGCAACAGTTTAAGTATGGAGAAAACAAGAGGAAATCTCTACTGCCCACACCACTACCTACGTAGAAACTAAACAAAGCAACACAACTCAAGGCAATTCAAGCTCAACACCTTCCACAAAAGAGACAAAAGCAGCAAATGAAGCAAACACATCAAATACTACGCTAACAAGAAAAACCACAGAATCAAAAGGGACAACCGTAAAGGCAAACTCTGTTTCATCTCCCTCAATAACACATATACTAAATACAAACAAACAACAACAAGCTACAACAAAAACAACACAATCACTTGCACAAACAGACATGGACCTAAACACTTTGCCTCTTCATATTTCCAACTCTTCCGAACTTTAGTCAGAAGACAAAGGAAATGAGGTATGGCAAGTTACCAGAAGTGGGAAGAGAAAAAGAAACAAAAATGTTCAAAATAAAATCCCAAACCGGGGAGGTACACAACTCTGGAAAACCCACCACACATGAATACAAACAACATAAAACACAAAAATTAAAAAACTCACTGCCATCAACACAAAAATCAAAATTTAATGAAATACATAAACAGAAAATCAAACCTAACTCAGAATGACTACAAAAGTAGCAACAGCCCACGCACAACACAACCAAAACACATTCAAATAATAAACATCACAGCAGATATGCACCAACTTCTGAAATCCTTCACCCCAGAAGTATTCGCATTGAAATATTTTTCGCAATCTCCACGACAAATCGAAAGAGGAAAGAGTTTCAATTGTCATGTCTCTCATTTCGTTTGGCTAGTGTGCTTGAAACAAGCATATCAAGAGGTTCACGATCAAGATTGGTTGGATGAATGTGCGTGGTGTTGGGTTCCCTTGGAGACAAGGATACCTCTTAAATGATATCAGGTCACACAATTTGAAAATCATTGCTGTGAGACAAGACTCCATAATCGACGATCCTATGAGGCCATGTTTGGTGAACGGCTCGACATTTATTTGTCGCCCTGATCGCGAAGCAAGCCCGGTAGTGCATAGATGTTAGTCTGGATCTCAAACTCAAGTTAATATTCGTGGATCTGTAGGGCTGGCTGTTTTATTTGGACGCTTACAGCAGCCATGACCACGTATTCTCACCATACTCAGTGTACGCATCACATTTAACAGGTCGGTCAGATTACTTCCGACACGTTAAAGTGTTTCTCATCCTCTACTTTTTGTGAGGGGTTGGAATGCTTCTCTGGATAAGCGTCTAGATTACTTGGGTACAGATAAGCAGAGGATAAGCTGTAAATTCTTCAAAGACCTCCTCGATCACCAAAATGTGCCAACGTCGACATGGAACAACCAGGTTATGTCATCGAGATCATATCTAGATAAGATACTGTGTAAGGCTGTTGATAGAGATAGTCAGATTGCAAACTTCTGGCGTGTACGCTAGACTTAGAGAACATATAGGCAGCGACTAGGTTCCTGGAAACTAAATTCGTCTTTTGCGTGAAGACAAGTTTTCAAAAACCGAATACGAGAGTTTTGACTGGAAACATCATCAAAGGAGCAATAAAGGCGGAAGCCATAAGATACAGTAAGGCATTAACTTTAGAGAGAAACAAAGTAGAAGGGAAGCTAGTGATGAAATTATATAAACAGCGGCGCCGCATCACTTCAAGCCCCAACACGAAGGGTGCGCCGTCATGGCTAGAATACACGCGCTAAGGCACGAATGTATTACAGCTCCATGACATGGCCGCATGGCGGAATGGCTACAGGGCAACAAAGCTAGCATTCGGTCTCTGATGGAGCCGAGTAAATTCTGCATGGCTTTTCAGCGACACTTTTTTCGACTCTTCGGGATTAGTGGTGAGCATAATGACTATCGCCGGTGGACTTCAGCGCCTACTTGCACAAATTGCCATAACTATCAACGAGAGAAGCCGAGTGTTGTGAGGGTGCCATACTATCTTTACAATTGTATGCCAAACATGTTCAAAGGTGTCTTGGCAGCTGTGCACTACAATTGGCAACAACTAGGGCGCATCCTAGATTTTGCTAGCTGGGGAGCGATAACACTTCTAAAGAATGTTCCAAACACAGAGGATGTTTTAGATAACTTCAAGCCCATCATTCTGTTCAATGCAGATTTGGAAATTCTGGCTAAGCTGTTATCCAGGTGTTTGACGCGTGTCATCGATAACCTGGTCCTCAAGGCGCTAGCGTGTACCGTGCAGTACGGGAGCATCGATGACTATCTCCATCTGATGTGCAACATCATAGAAAGAGTAGTTAAGGAACCTGCCACGGGTAGGGCCCTGATCAATTTAGATCAATTGAAAGCTTTGGATAGAGTGGATGACCGATACTTGGAGGCTGTTCTCGTAGTGGCCGGTCTCGGTCCTGTCTTCCGCATTGTACAAGAGCATCCGTTGAGTGGTTCGGGTAAATGGCATCTGTCAAAATCATTCGATATTACACGTTTGGTCTCTCAGCCTCCACTCTCGTTGTTTCTCAAAACATTGAGTCTAGAGCCTTTACTGCGGAAGCTGGCGAGGTTGTGATGCATTCCACGGGCATTGAGAGGCCTGACGAGCATGTCTGCTTACAAGGTCGACTTCGGCGTCATAGTGTCGAGCCACGAACACCCCGAGGTGGTCGGCAGGACACTAAAAGAATACACAGCGGTAATGGGAGCAAAGATCAAGCGGGAAAAGTCAGAGGGCTTGCGGCTCGACACCCAGAGAAACAAACCCATACCGTCGTCCAGCGCCTGCGTCGTGGGACGCAGGACGAACGGTCCGGTTAAGCTTTGGGCACCTGGTTTGACCAAGACTTGTAAATGGACCAGAACTGGGACAATATCACGAGCAGAGCTGCCAGTCTTGCCCGGCAATGGGCCAAGAGGAAGCTGTCTCAGAAGGTTAGCAGGTGGTGAACCTGCACATAGTGTCCATTATTTACTAACGCCTGACCGTCGTGCTTTGTCCCGACACTACTATATCCAAACTAGAGCACATCCTTTTCAACTTCATGTGGAAAGGGAACGTTGCGATGGTCCGGCGATCCATTTCTTGTCAACACCCGCTAAAAGGATGGTTGGACATGCCGTGGTTGATGGTGTGCAGACACACGCTTGGACAGCGGCATGGATGGCTCTACCTAGACGACAGTGAATAGTTGTGGTCGTCGTTTTTGCGCCGCGGTTCCCTACAGCTCGTCTCAATGACCGAGCTTCAAATCTGATTAAAATGAGACTGAGTGATGGTGAATGGCAACTCGAGTACCGTGTGGCCCTCAAATAACTCTGCACCCCACGCCTCGAAAAAAGCTCTATACTTGTAATTAATTGTTCCATTCTATGTTTAGCCCTGTTTGGCTAATAAAAGAAATTTATCTATCTATCTATCTATCTATCTATCTATC
>JACXVO010028688.1:149171-161027 GCA_015501135.1 Hapalochlaena maculosa
TATATATATGTGTGTGTGTGTGTGTGTGCGTGTGTGTGTGTGTAAATTTATAAATATATAGAAATAAATATATGAAGTATATGTGTATAGGTTTTCGATTATTAGAGATTTCGTGCCAACTCAAGTGAAATGTGCGGTTTCTTTTATTGTTTGTTCCTTCCTATTTTTAAAGATACTGGCATATGATGATACAACGATTACACAGTTCGTTATCCAGAGAGAACTGTATTTAAAAGAATTATTTTACTAATACACTAAACGAGTAAAATTAAATATAATAGACTCTATTTGCTTTTGGTAATGTTTGTTATGTTGCTTTCTTTTATTATATAACCATAATGATGACAAGATATATATACCACAAATATACCTTAACTAATGTTGTAAATATTTCTGTCATTCAAAAACGCACTTTTTAGACCGTCTAAATGAGTCGGTAAAAAAATGTCCTCTCATTTCTCGCACCACTATATGGGCTGATTTAAAATTGTACCGAGTTGGAATTTTGATGTCATCCTTTCGTACGAGCTGACTATTGGAGTTGAAATAACCAACCAATATCTTCACACAGAACCTACTTCAGGCGTCCAGGCTCTAGTAGAAAAAAACTTTTGATTACATATTCTCTATTTTAGTTTATGGTTTAAGAGATGCCAACATAGTTGTTTTAGATACAAACTAACGGTGAGATTGTACCGCAAATTGCAGTGATGTCTGATCTTTGTTATGGTTATTTTGTTTACATTTGGATGTGTTCATTTGATGCTATCTCATGCAATACTATTTTTGTACATATTTTACGTGTTATACTTGTTTTCTTCTTTATTTGCAGAATCGTTAACTTTGCTAAGCAAAACACACCAATTATCAACCAGCAAGATACAGATATACAGTAAACGTATGCATTTGCAGTAAATTACGTATCTGTATATAGCTGCTGCTCATTCACATTTCTTATGTCCCTTGTCATTTAATCAAACTAATTACCAATCATCCTGAGCATTGTCCTTGCCATAAGACACTCCACTCTATATACAAAGTAGCATTGAATCGTCAGCCAAATGCAGAAAATTATTTTGATTGGTCATTTTTTTTACCTTAATTCTCCTTCTCTCCCGTTTTCTTTCAATCTTACACTTTCTCTCTCTTTCCGTCTATTTGAAACTGAACGCATTAAACATTTAAGTGAATTGTGTACAAGAACCATTTCAGTGAGATTTTAGGATAAATCAAATGTGGCCGTTTATGTGTGACTTTGTTTATGAGGAGTTCGTAAAAAAATTAGCTCATAGCGAAAGGTATATATTGAAAATTATTTCATTCTTATTATTACTGCAGGTACTCTTTAGTGTTTGGCATTAAATAGTTTCTAATTTAGCGGGTATATAATCAGCCCTTCCATCGGTTTTATTTTCAAGACAAATCTTATTCTCAAACAAAAATTAATCTCAATGTTTCTTAATAGGTTTCGGCATATTGAGCACGTCCCTAGCATTTTGAGAACGTCGATGTTAGGTTGGTTTTTAGCATTATGAATACAATATGAATTATTGGTTGATGCCAGTATTACAATCGCATATATTCATTTCTATTGCAATAACACAGTTTCAGGATCTAGTCATCAATATGGAAATCGAAGCAAGCGTCTTTCATTATAATCCCGATTTCACCAATACATTGTGATAAGAATTCAGAAAGAAACCCCGAAGGACCCCTTTGTAAGTGTCTGTATATGAATGTGTGTGTTTATGTGTGTGTGTGTATGTGTGTTTGTATGAGTAGCTGTGTGAATTCAGCTATATATTCCTGAGTGTGTGTATATGATTACATGCTTGAAAGCATGTATGTGGGTATGTCTGTTGGTATACATGTGTATCGGTATTTACTTTTGCATTAGTCTGAACCTAGGTTTGTAGGCTGTGGCTCTTTCTGTCATGTAGAATAACCATAAGGCAAATACATTTCTATATCATAAGTAGCAAACAGAATATGTTACTAGGTTATCTAAAAGTTAGTGAATAAACAAGAGAGATTTGGTTCATATATGTCCCTCTATCGTTTGATGAATGGAAATTTCTGGAAATTTCATGATGATAAACTGAGATGTTTTATATTTGATATTCCGGCATTTGTTCAATATTCTTATTGCAAATTGCGTGTTATGGCCGTGTATTTTGTCAGTGTTACTGATTAATGTTCCCGTGATTACAGTTTCCGGGGAAGGAGAAATACGACAGACAGAAAAATTAGTTGTCCAAACGTTCTCTAGTCCAATAATCTCACAGATCTCGTCTCGAACTAAATCTCAACTCTCGTCGTCTCGACTAACGCTCGACTTCTCGACCAACGCTCGAATTTTCGATCTCTCAACTCAGTCTCTTTCTTTGACGTTGTTTTTTATATATAACAATCAACAAGTTAGACTGCTTTTCTTTTCAATTTTTCTGAAGCCAATCTCCCCAAACATATCGAAAGAAACATTGCTCATCAATCTCTGCGTTCTTTCTCATTTTCATTTACCTCTTTTCACACGCCATTTCTCTCTTCCTTCCTCACTTTTCGTTAAGATTTCAGGTTTTTTATGCGTTACTCGTATTTAGCCCTTCGTTGATAATTTCCCATCTCTTACGCCTTCTTTCTTTTAAGGAAATCTGTATTTATCATACATGTCTATCTTGGATATCCTGCCGACAACTACTACTTTTGCCATTCAAACTTCTGCAGAAAATATTTTGCTTTGCCGATTCATGCCTGAAGCTGCGTGCTAAGCTTCATGGACACTGATAATAGGTTTGCGCATTTGCTTTCTGTAATATTGCCTGGAACTTATTGGATAAGTGAATGATTTTTCGTGAACTGCCTTATTTTGCTAGATATTCTTATAACTGCAAATTATGAGTAACCACCATCGATATTTTCTTTTATTTTTTTTATTTCTGTTACGTTTTTCAGTCATTTGACTGTAGCCATACTTGAGAGCTGCCTTTAGTGAAACAGATCGACCCCAGGACTTATTCTTTGTAAGAACAATCATTATTTTATCGGTATTTTTGCCAAACCACTAGGTGACACAAACACACCAGCATCGGTTGTCAAGCAATGGTGGTGGTAGTGGTGGTGGGGGTTAAATACAGACACAGAAATACACACAGAGAATTATACACTTACGCATACATACGGCAGGCTTCTTCCAGTTACCGTCTACCACACCCACTCACAAGGCTTTACTTGGCTCGAAGCTATAGTTGAAGACACTTGCCGAAGGTGCCACGCAATGGGATTGAGCCCTGAACCATGTGGTTGGTAAGCGAGCTACGAACCACAGAGCCTCCCCTGCATACTCGCACACACACACACTCACAAACGCGCACACACACATGCACACCCATACATACACCGCCCACCCCCATATATATATATAGAGAGAGAGAGAAAGAGAGAGAGAGATAGATAGATAGATAGATATATAGATAGATAGATAGATAGATAGATAGATATAGATATAACAACACGTGGACTGTTGACGAATTTTTACTCCGTGCTCCCTTCTTGAACGTTACCTGTTTCTGAAAAAGAGCTTTGATCAAAACGTTAAACAACCTCTTTTTTCTTCCTGGAGCGTTTAATAACAGTTTCTACTCGTTCAGGGGTTGCCTTGTTGTTGTTTTACGCTATGTGTGTGTGTCTGTATGCGTGTGTGTATGTGAGAGTGTGTGTGTGTGTCAGGTTTGTGATCTTTGAATGTTTTGTTTTCTTCGCTACTTTTATGCGAATCTATTTGAAAGTAAACTATTCAAAATCGCTTTGATAATTACAGAATGCCAAGTTCAAATATATATATATATATATATATATATATATATTTAAAGAGCTTATATCTAGAAATAAGAATAATAGCTTACTTTTGCACGGAGGAAGGAAGAAAGGAAACACAGAGACATGCGCAGATAGAAATAAAAGGAGTGACAGAGAAGAATAAAGCGACAGAGTTAGAAATAATTACAGAAAAGAGCTAACAGAAAAACACAAAAACACAATGATTAAAAGAGTGACAGGGCTCCGGAAGGACTGTTGAATATAAACAGTGATAGACGCAAATAAGAGTAGAAGGGAATGTTATAGTAAGGTAAATGATGCATTCAATACTCTATGCAAATAAGTTTTCATTTATGCAAATTATTTCAATACGGTATTTGGAATTATAAAATTTACTTTGAGGTATAATCTCTGCTTTCGAATTTACTACAAAGGTGATTGATGGTTTGCAAATGCTAGTTCCTCGCATTCGCTAGAATTCAAAAACTGTCAGCCTATTCTTCTTCCAATATGTTTATGAGTCATATTTCAGAAAGCAAAAGGAGTAAATGGGAAAATATTCATACGTCAATTTAAAAAATTTCTAAATGTATGAATCTATATTTTACCTAAACGTTATATGATATTTTAAACATCAGAAGTGTTATATATTTTGGTGGCTTGAAAATTAACTGATCACAAGTAACGAGAATTTTATGTCTTAGTTGATAAAGTCAGAAACATTTTTATACATACGAGGCACACTTCTTTTTTCGATACATAAAATCATATGTAATAACAATGCATTTGAACGCGTGGACGCAAAATAAAATGTTGGTTAGTAAGAAGCCGCATAGTAAAAGCACGGAGAGCGACTGTTCCCTAATGGCTGTTAAAACGTTCTTCACAGAGAGGGACATAAATGTAAAACCTGCGCTTCCACGTGATTGCAGATCACCTCGTTTCGGTTTGTTACTCGCTAATAAACGCAGAGACGCAAAAGTGGTACTTCATGCTACACAAGCGTTTATAACAGTTATATAATAACATACACCTGCCTTTTTATGGTTACCCCACGTGACATTTAATCTACTCAAAGTTTTCCGGCAATGGAAAAGTGGTGATGTATGCAGACATTCTCAGTTGGCAGAATACTGTAAGTTGGAAAGTTTCATCTGACATCAACGCGTGGACGCATGCAGATATGAAGTGGGACAGACTATTCATATGAGAAAGTTAGAGCGAAAGTTACAATTGCTATTAACAATGAGGAACAACAGATAACCAGAATCATCTGTTAAGATTGAGCAATAATCCTGCGTGTGTGTATGTATGTATGTTATGTATGTATGTGTGTATGTATGTATCAATGTATCTGTCATTGTTTCTTATTTCAAGAATTCTGAATAGAGAAAAGCCGGTTTCTAACTAAGATCTAGATTCCTTCATTTCAATTTCAACACCAATAACATGGTGTTTTTGTATATATGTATGTATGTATGTATGTATGTATGTATGTATGTATGTATGTATGTATGTATGTATGTATGTATGTATGTATGTATGTATGTATGTATGTATGTATGTATGTAAGTATGTATGTATGTATGTTTGTATGTATGTATGCATGCATGTATGTTGGGCTTCTAGATGAACCTTGCCTCAGTAGAGCTGGACTCAAGAGTCATCTTCTAAGTCATAAAGCTAGAACAAAGATTGACTACCCGATCACTGGTACTACATACCATCCTCATATCCATCAGGGGCATGAAGACAAATTACAATTGCAACCGGGTATAGCTAATAAAAATTTTAGCGGCCTATTATGCACAAGGTAATGCAGATCTTTAGCTGGGCTAATGACTCGCATTCGATCGCAGCACCGTTGACATTGAAATATCGTGCAATAGCCATACTCGAAAATGAGGGCGCAGCCATCATGTATGTATGTATGTATATATGTATGTATGTATGTATGTATACATTCGCATGCATATAGTTACATATCTAGACATGCTCATATATATCTACACACATCTAGACATGCACATATATAATTAAATGATAATCTTCTGAAAATGTTTACATATTTTTACAGATCCAGTAATGGATAGGACCTATAGTCTTTGAATCAGAGAATAAGAATTACTCAAGATTAGTACTTAGGCAGTGTGTAACATATTCAAGGACACAACTAATTACAGGTATATACCTGAAATTGGAATCTGTATAGAGTCACTGCAAATGTCTCTGTAACTGAGCATAGATGTTCTATTTTTCACTGATCTTCAGATTTAAGTTAACATTTGCAAGGCAGCTAATTTTCACAACAATTTCTCTTTTCGATGCCAACTCACATTATGAGATCTGCTGTGCTTACATTTTATTGAGATCTTCACTAGTACATTCAATCAGTATGCCTTATTATAACAGAGGCTATGGTTTATTTGACCTCGGGATTATCCTTGCGACAGATTTCATTATAGAGAGCCCTATCCACAACATCAGGTCTCATCAGTAGATACTACTGCGATGGTATTTTCGGACGAAGTCTTATGACGTGGGTCATATATTTAGCGTGAACTCTACAAAGTGTGCATAGAATGCATATTTTGCTGTTTTTCCTGCATCTATATCCCTTCTGTTCATCATGTGCTTGGCTGGTAATTTCCTGTTTGTGGATTGCAAATGTATACCCTTCAAAGTGGGGGGTAGTAATCCACTTATTCGTCTATGAGAAATTGATTTGATCATCGATCACGCCACAGCTCTCTACTAACATATGCATGCAAAGAATTCTTCTCATATGGGCTCATACTTTCATATGATGATGCGTTGCAGTAAAGTCGGGTGGAATATTTGGGCATATATTCTCGGTTATCAGACAAAGAATGTTACGCAAGGAGCTGTCTTTCATGCCACATAATATTATCAACTTCATGTAAACAAACGATGTCAGGGGATGTGCGTCGAGGCCTGGTGTTAAGAATAGGTTGCGGAGAGATTTTGATGTGACTGCCAAAGGTATTTTCAATCTGGGATAAGCCCCTACCGACATGTTTACGTTTTAGCTAGAGAGTGTTTAAGTAATTTTTTATGTGAAAATTTCGTATGCGTACTAGAAATTAAAGTTTCGCATTTGATCAAGCGTCCAATGAAGTGAAGTCTAGATGTTATGAGTACTGCCACTATAAATACATTGTGAGCCACTGCAAATACATTGTGGGCCACTGTTTCATTGAATGTAGAATGTTCTTAGGTCAATATTTTCTTTTACCGGCTGTAATTGTCTTTCTTCCTTCTTGTTTTGTTACTAGTACCATTGTATATATTTCCATCCACTCCTAGATAACTGTAACATTTACCATCAGATACAGGGTAAAAAGTTGCATAATTGATGGTGATGTTATTAGTCGGTTTACAGTTTGCTCTTTCTCCCATTCAAGTATTTTTCATGTCATGTATGTTTCAGTGTGTTTCTGTTTCCTTATGGACCATTGAGATATCGTTCCGAATCCCTTAACGTGAATGATAAGAGGTTTATAAAAATATAAGCAGAATCAGAGAGATGTTCTTTCCTTGGAATATACATTTGCGATATTGTATTCTATTGAGATAATACAGTCACTTATTGTGTTTAATTTTAAGATGTTAGCACACAACCCATTCAGGTCAGCTCTGGCTTTGACTATTACAAATGGAACTTTAGCAAGTCGAAGTATTTGTAACGTCCATAAGTGTGGAAAAGAGTCAAAAGCTTTCTTGTAAACTAGTCACGTGAAACTAGGTTACTCTTATCATCTTGCACGTAAGACATCACAGTTTTGTTGATAAAAAAATTGCACGGCACATCCCCAGACCCTTTCCTTCCCAGCTGCTTGGTCTGTTGTTTTAACATTATTAGTTTCAAAATAGTCCTTGAGAAAGATGTTTAATCAAGCTGTGTAAATCTCATACATTAAGTTCTGGCATGCATTCATAATACCTTAATATTTGCGGGTAAAGTACTCCATTAAGATCATTAGTAAGCAGTTGAGATTCAGCAAGTAATCTATTCAGTCATTTTCTATTGGATATATTCAGTCCATTAGTGGGTAGGTCAAAATCGTAGGTGAAGAATTTCACCCACTTCACAGAATTGATCAAGTAAACTTCCAATGGATCAAACCAGATGATGAATCTAGATGTGTTAAGTCTGTTCACCAAAATCCCAACTGATGAAGCACTATCGGTGATTCAAGAAAAAAACTAGTAACAGACACATCTCTAAAAGAACGAAATACAATAGGTAAGTTGATGTAAATATTCACCTCCCGTGTAGAAGCTACCTACTTAAGAATGGACACTGATATATATCAATATAAGGAATAGTTATCCATGCGTTCGCCATTATCACCAATGATATACGAGTTATACATGAAATACTTTGAGAATGTGACTTTAGGATAAACACCACTAAAGTCTTTATACCTCTTCTTTTGTTCTTGAGGAGGTTGTTCCATCAAAGAGCTGTTTTTGGTATCAGTGAATCCCCTTCATTCTGACCAGATGACTGTTCTATATGAGCCTATTCTCCAACTACACGCTGACACACACACACACACACCCACTCACACACATATATATTTAGATATGTATACAAATAAACATACACACACACTTAGATTCTCCTCACGAAAACAACCAACTTACTGTATGATTTTTGTAGCTAAATTAGTTCCAGTGTAGCTAATATTGACGTAGAGAGAATATGTTATCATTTAATCAAATCCCTTACACCAGTAAGAGAGAAAAAATATTAGCTTATTGATTGCTACTAATGAACAAAATATAAATACAACTACGAAAAAATATGAATTAATAATAATTAGCACTGCGCAATTCAAAAATCATTATATATAATCTACTGCATTTAATTTAATCTAATCTTTTTAAAATACGCTGACAGTATCATGTTAGCTCTGAATGTATTTTCAAACAGGAATGTAATTGGTTTAGCAATCTCATCCAGGTGTCGTATTTTAACTAGAAATTAAACGCCCCCTACTCTTGAGACAGCAAAAAACACGATATAATTAAATGTATATAATTTTCTTTGGTGTTCACTAACATAATTCTGAGGGAAAGAATGCCTCGTAATGCCGATTTGCTTATATCGGACACATATTTGGTTGGATCACAAAGGGAGATATTATATTAAGAAGCAACACGTAATAGATTATTTTTGCAAAACATGCGAGCGAAACTTTCAGTAATTCATTCAGGTTACTAAAGATAACCTTTCTTTGATAGTAGAATAATTAAGGATTTTGAAAATATGTACTTGGCTTACTTCCTTTATACTACTCACCATGAAAGTTCTGCAGTTAACTACAACCAGTGTCCTGCGAAAGTTAGCCCTACATCAATATTTTTAGAGATTTTCGCTGTCTACATCCTCGACAGACTATAAAAAGCAAAGATTTTACCATCAAACTAAAACGACGAAACGTCAGCAGACTAGATATTTCCCTAATCATGACTATATTATTGATTTTCCTTTCAAAGATCGTCAAATATACGATGGGCAAAAACCGTTTTGTCTATCTTTCATAACAAACATGATTCAATACGTATATGTCTATAAGTATGAGAGCTACCTGTCATTCTTTTTAAACTATTAGATAGCTCAAAAGGTCAGCAACTTCAAATTACAAGGGAGCTATACTGCCCAGTTTATCCCAAGTGCATCACCACGTCAAAGATATCCACCTGGATATTACCAATTTAATAATTTTTGGTTGAATTTTTTGTCCTTTTGTTTGCAGACTTTTATAAACATCAGTCTGGTAATGCTCGATACTGATTTTAAAGTAGGTTTCTAATCTATCCACCCTGCTTAAATTTATATCTCGTTAAGCACACAGTTGAAATGATATTAACTAGAAAAAACATGTCGTTGATCTTATAGCCATTGAATAACAGAAGGCGGAAATTTTTCAGTTATTGCTCTCAATCTATAACTGTAGCTTGCTAATTTTCTATAAAACAATATCTGATTTTACTGTAACGCTTTCACGGAAATAAGAATTACATCTAATTATTTTTGAACATTTTATTGGAATGATTTTGAATATGTTATTCCATTACTGATACAACAAAATTAAAATTTAATATCCTTTAGAAAAGATAAGGTTTATTATTAAAATCCTTAATATTAATTAAAATACAGAATAAAATATTCCCACTGCAAGTATGGAAAATTTTAATCACTATGTGAACTTCAAAAATTGCTATTATTCAGAAGGGAGTAACGTATTCCACTAATTTAAAATAACCTTTCTTTTAAGTGTTTATTTCAAAGGTGTATTTCATTCAATTGTTTAACATTTTTTTGTCAATGATGATTAACCAGATATGAGCAGTAATTATGATAGCACAATAGCGCATTGAAACGCCTTTGAACGTTCATTGTTTGTCACTAACTTGAAAGTAGTAGAGCAATTTCTGTAATTAAACCGATGTTTTGATGAACATATCACTCTATCTCACATATTCTCCCTACCCCTCTTTCCATTTTTCTCTCCTTCTTTCTCTCTTTTCCTATGTTTCACGCGTTTTGCTTTGTCACTACCTCTCTTTGATTATTCTATATTCATGTATTTATAGAATATAATGGCGCATCTAAATATTGCGCTATTTCTGCGAGTAAAATGAAGACGTGTTGCCTCAGTGCATATATTCTCCCTGTTTGAAATTTTCTTTACAGATATCACGTACATTCGTGAGTAATCCAATAATTGGAATTTAAAACTTGAATGTTTTAACACTTAAATATTCGAAATAAATAGGAAATTCTTTAAGAACGTAGGTTCTGTTTCTGTTCTTTATTAAGCTTGTCACCTTTCTGCTTTATTATTTATTTTACACACCATATTGATTAATAACAGAAACTTTCTTTAATCATTGCTTTCTTTGGAATTTCTACGCAAAAGCGTTTTTCTCTCGCTATAATATTACAAATTATTGGTTTATTGATTAATGTTACGAATCGAAAACATACTTAGAATAAACAGAAATGGCATGGTTTGATCTGATTAGAATAACATCCAACGGATTTCCATATCTGACATTAAGATTAATGCATTTTCTACATTCGACTTATAAAATATTCATACTATTGTTTCTTAGAGACCTAGGTCAATCAATGAGGATTTAGAGGATGTAATAATGAGATTCAAACGATGAATTACTAAGAAGATAAATTAATTTATCCCAATTAGCTTTTTTCTATTTTGTAATAGAGGTCATGAGAGACCAAGCAATTGATTTACGAAGAGGAGTGAATAATCTAACATTTCATAACAGTATCTTCGCCTTTGAATGAGTAAGAGAGAAGAAATGCTAATTTACCCACTTCAAATGGATGTTTCTTTTCTTCACTATCAGAGGAAAGGCACCTGGAGTAATTCATTATTTTTTATGAGAGCAGAAATTATTTCTCTGAAGCAAGGTGACTATATAGAAGATCTCGTTAATAACTTGTCTACTATAGCTTATATTTCTGCTTTTACCTCAGTAACAAAAACTTAGTTGTCCCGTGTTGTCAAAGATAGAATTTTCATAGGATTTTATCAAGTAACCATCTAATAATAAATCTATATAGGTAACAATGAATGCAAAATATATATTTATATAAATATAATCATAATAAAAGCACAAATGAATAGTGACACATGCTAGAAATAGAAGCGAAATGGCTCTAAGAACTACGTTATTTACCCTATAATCATGGATTGAAAGCAAAGGAGGTGAACAAATAAAATCGTTTGTAAAAAGATAGAGGTAAATAATGTAGTTCTCAGAGACGTCTAGTGTTTCTTTCTAGCATGTCCCGCTACTCTCTTCTGTGTTTTCTTTCCTGTGAAAAGCGAAGTCTTGAGACGTTAAAGTGTACTTGGGAATTCTAATTCTCGAGTGTTAAACTAATATACCAAACTGTTTTTCTGTTGTGTGTTCGTCTTTGTTAACATTTTATCTCATGATTGAGATTATATATATATATATATATATATATATATA
>JACXVO010028688.1:552549-568384 GCA_015501135.1 Hapalochlaena maculosa
TCTTCTTCTTCTTCTTCTTCTTCTTCTTCTTCTTCTTCTTTTTCCTCTTTCCCATCCTCTTTTTGTCACTCTTCTACTGTATTTTCTCAAAATAGGTATACGTGTATTTGCTTTAGTATTTACAATGCGTTTCTTCTGTTCATTGTTTCACAAATCCTAATTGTATCATTATATATGCTTTTCCCTCCCAGATGTATGCAAATCACAAAGCGTGGCAGCCGCAATGTATAAAAGACACTTATGATACATGTCTGAAAAACTGCCACTTTCGATGTTTGAAACGCAAATATTACACAGTTCTTCAAACGGCATCGCTTGAAATTTTTATACAAAAACTTTTACTGGTCATTATAGATGTAATAAAGGCAAATTCTGTCTTGTCTTATTACCATAATACATTTTCATTTTACATACACATATAAAAATACACAACTATATATATATATATATATATATATATATATATATATATATATATATATATATATATATATATAAATACACACACACACACGTATATATACATTTATATGTGTGTGTGTGTGTATGTGTGTGTGTGTGTATACTAGCAAAATAACCGGCCTTATCCGGTTTAAGGAAAATACGTAACTAAAACCACTGTGTAAATTACGCAGGTCTCAACCGATACTAGCTAAGAAACTAACTTTGTACATTAATATTTCTCCAACCCATACTAACCTGGACCATAAACGTTTAGTGATGAAATGTGATAAGGCACACACGTCATGCCCTTACCCAACCAGAAGCAGAACTATTTAATTTGCCGTTAGCGCATTGGACTACCTTAGAAGTTGACTTGATGGTTTGTTTTTCTGATCTGATAACTACCTTCCAGTCCATGGTGTCAGTTGGAACTTTTCCAAGTGCATTCTTGACGTTTATGATCAGGATGTTGTTGTTATACTGCATGCTTTGCACAGACTCTACAATGCTCATCCTGAAGCCGGATATGTTCTTGCACATATCCTGCCTTTTTAGTTGAGAACCACCCATGAAATATATTCGAAGGAATTTTGGTGATTCATTTGCTAGAACTATCAGAGAGCTAATCCAATGATAAATCTGACCTAGTACCTGAATGTTCTGAATCTCTTGTGTCCCAAATGATGTCACCTGTAGTGCGGCAATGTTCTATCTAACGTAATTTTGAAAGTGATTTGAATATTAGTAGGTTTATGATAACAGCTTATTCAATGGCGGCTGAGTTTGGTGGGGTGCAGGGGGTTTAACCTTTCCACCACTGCAGCATAAAACAGATGTCTCTCCAGGCCACTTCTTTGCTTTACAATGTACACTGCGTACAGCATTAATGCTGACATGACAGCATTATTTCGAATATTTACTAAATTTGCCAACGGATTTTCATGAAACGTTTAGGAAATATTTTTTCTTCTAACAGATACACACTCTCTAAAATATGGGTGAATACTCGAAACCCGTTTATAAATAATGAAATTTATTCTGAATTGCATAATTTTTCTTTGTCACAAGTTAATAACGAGGGTATTTAAAACACATGAAGAACGAAACGAAATTGACTTAAGTTGCTATTTTTAAATTGAACAACGTATATGATTATTAAATGAATTAGGAAAGTACGAAAGACCCAATATTAGTGATTCAAATATCTAGGGGAAGGAAATTGGCTTAAAACATGCCTTTCCTTTCTAGAAAAACTTGAACAAATCGTTCATCCATTGAATTGGTCAATTCTAGAATATTATTTTCAGTAATAATCTTTGATACCTCAAGCAGGGCTTCCATCAAATCCCCCTTCCTCATAAATTTACAACAGGGTTTGGAAGCAAGTTGTGTAGCGTTTGATCATCTTTATGACCATGACAGAGAAAGTTTACTAGAGAGTGAGTATCAAATTTTGCCAATCGCTTGACGATAAACTGCTCAGCGACCCACGCAAAGCTTTCAAAGTGTTCATTCTTCTTGATACTATCAAGAAAATATTATGCAACTGAAGCCCAAACGACTAATTTGTCAGTTAAGAACAGTTTTGGCAAAACTCTGACTGAGACGCGACTCATACAAAGATCTTTGATAATAGTCTGAACAGAATCATTGTTAATCTACACATCCACCGATAAGCCTCTAAGGGTAATTCGGCGTTTTTCCCCCTCAGCTCTAAGCACGTATGTGATATTTTTCTCGATCCTCTTAGTTGCGTATCTTCCAGGTTGTTCCTTAATATCGATATTTTCTGCCATTTTAGAAATAAATGAACCTATCGTACACTTGTGTTTAGAATATGTACTCCTCTCAATAATCTCCTGCATCTTTAAGTTGACCTTTGAGTAGGTATCAACATGACAACTTTTTCTGTAACTGGTTAATGCGACAATTACAGACTGCACATCTTCCAAGCACTGCTGTAAACAGCAGAAGCTAGAACGGTAAGACGTGTACGTTCATTATAGGTATTAAGATGCCCTTGCTTCGTCCGGATACTTATTGATAAGAACTTAAGGTTATGAGGTGCAACAACAACTGCAAAAATACAAGGAATGTCAAAGAAACAGTAAATACTAAGCAGAACATCTGTGCAACGCAGTGGAAATAGCAAACTGAAGATTGCATTACGCATTAGATAGGAAATAAATAACAAGAATAACCTAATCAATATCATCAATTTTAATTTTACTTTATAATAATATTATGGAATGTTATAATACATGTAATTTTCAATGTGTTTTTATTAGATTTTACTAGGCTTACGTATATTTATTTTGGACATGTTGAATTAGTAAACGTATCTGTTGATAGATTATGTTTTTCACAGACATGGGAAGTTGAAATAATTCTAAATGCAATTACTGTACATATTTTGTCATTGTCGTACTTTAACTACATCCAATACCTTTGAAAAGAGTCTGAAACGATTTTAATCAAAGACTACTCGCAGCGAAACCTGCGAATAAATAACATATAATTGATAAAACAATGACACACATACACACAACAATCACATCTCCACCCATAAGGTGCTGAGTTCAAAAACCGGTATAAGTGCATATTAGTTGATTTCCTAAAAACCATTAAAAAAAAACGGCAAACTGCTGGTTTTATGCACAGTGAAATATGTTTCAGCCAAACTGAATTAGATTCATTATAAACAGTAGACTAATCTCAGTATTCTAGGAAAATTCAGATATACTCAAATTGATCTTTCTTCAATTGTTCAAAAGTGATTAAGCTGCATATATCTGAGTTGTAGTCTAAGATCACAGCTAAAGCTGGATATAAGGATTTTTGAAGTTTACCTTATATTAGGTTTATATATATTCTTTGACATGTTTCAGTCATTCGACTGCGGCCATACTGGGGCACCGCCTTTAGTCGAGCAGATCGACCCTAGAACTTATTCTGTTTAAGCTCAGTACTTATTTTATCGGTCACTTTTGCCAAACTGCTAATTGATAAAGACACAAACACACTAGTATCGGCTTTCAAGTGATGGTAGGGGAGACAAATACAGACACAGAAATACACAGAAAGATTGCATACATCCTGCAAGTTTCCTTCGACCGAATCCACCCAGATGCGTTTGGTCGGCCCGATGCTATAGAAGAAGGCAATACCCCAAGGTGCCACACAGTGTAATTGAATCCATAACCATGTAATTGGTACGCAAGCTTCCTACCACACAGCCACTTCTTCGCCTATATATATATTGGTAATGAAACATCATAGAGGAACCAATATGTTTTAAAGAAAAACAGCGTAGGTTTCAATTTATTGACACGTTAGAATAAAGTATTACTTTGGAAGGAACAAGTTCCAAGGTTAATAATTCTCCCCTTCAAAACGGACGCATACATGGTACTTACAAAAGGTTTCCACACACGAAGATCTAGTCTTCTTCGAAGCAATCTCCCCCGGCTACAAAGCACGTGTTGTACTGTTCCAACAATTTCTGGTCGGCCCTCTGGAAGTCCTCTAGTGTGGTCATGTCAAAGACCCTCGTCAAAGCCTCTTTCATATCATGAATTGTTTCATAACGACTGCCGCTGAGCTTAGGGAATAACCAAAAGTCACAGGGAGCAAAGTGTGAGCTGTATTGAGGGTACGGAGCTGTCTTGATGTCCATCTGGGACAAATAATCTGTGACAAGAAATGGAGTTGCGGACTGGTGCATTGTCCTGATGGAAATGCCACTGACCCGATTCGAAGAGTGCTGGCCTCTTCCGAGGGAATATCTTCTTGAAATCATTTAATGCCTCAACATAATATTCCTTGACTTGTTATTTATTTGGCCAAGTAACTCTGGTGTTCTGACTTCCCTACCTCTCCTCACCCCTCGTCATCTCTCACAGACCCACTGCCTTCCTTGAATCTCTTGTGCCACTCAATAACCGATGTTCGATTCTTGCATGGTTCATAAGCATTCCATACGTTTCTGTATCAGTTTTTCTATGTTTTAAACAGAATTTCATTGCATATCGTTCTTCTAAAATGTCCAATTTGCATTTGAATTTCCCCAGCTGTGAAAACCAGTTTTCAGTAGGGTGTATTCCAATTCCTGCTATAGCTATTCATTTGAACCGAGAATGGGAAAAATTAGTCAGTCATCTCATAAGAGTTATATCAATAAAATACAGATTTTGCAAGCATCTGTGACAAACATAAACGCCTGTACAAAAAACAAAAGGCCGGAAATTTATTGAATGCTCCTTGTATTTGATATAGTGGCTATATAACGCCACTATTATCATGGGAACACGTAAGATAAGCACACACGCTCACGCACACACAGATATATATATATATATATATATATATATATATATATATATATATATATATATATATATATATATATATATATATATATATATATATATATGTAAGTATGTACGTATGTATGTATGTATGTATGCATGTTTGTATGTATGTATGTATATCCACGTAGCAGCTGTGCTATTATTGCAATGCAATCATGCATTGTTTACACCTTTTGTTTGGAAGATTTAAACCGGAAGATTTATGAACATAACATTCCTAAATCCGATATTATTATGAAGATTGAATACAAATCCAGGTGCTAATGATGTATACTTCCACACGCTAAAATTACTTGAATAATCATCGTCATTCACGATAGGAATTGGTTTTATAATTAATGCATGCTATCATCTTAATACAATTTATAATCTTTATGTCTGAATTTGCATAGCATTCAGATGAAGCTGAAAGATAAGAAATTACTCTTGGTACGATTATTCTGATCGTTATTTCTCCGCTGTAATGTTTTAACTGCCATATAGAAAACAATAATAACAGCAGCAGCAGCAACGTCAACAACAACAACAACAACAAAAACAACAACGATAACAATAACAACGATAACAACAACAACGATAACAACGACAACGATAACAACGACAACGATAACAACAACAATTACAGCAACAATAATAATAATGATAATAAAAATAATACTAAATCACTCTCCGTTTAAAATGGATTAAACATGGTGATAGCCATAGCCTCGTAGCCTTACAAAAGTGCTTTTGCTACTGTTGGCCTCTGGAGGTTGCCTGGTACTAAGGCAGTTGAAATAAATTTATGATGGAAGGAAACCATAAACAGTGATAATGAGAAGGATCAGGATGATGAGGACGACGACGATAACGATGATGAGGATGATGATGATGATGATGATGGTGGTACTTGTGGTGGGTGTGGTGATGGTGGTGGTTATGTAAAGCATATTAATAGTTTTAATTGAGAAAGAAAGAAACGACGCTGGATCATAGATGTGTGTGGTATGGCCAGCTCATAACACGGTGTGAGATAAGGAAGAAAGAGAAGTCGACCGATATGACAAGTTAGAAAGCGCGTGGTTAAGCAGTTGTGAGCGGTGAGAAAGTTGGTATTAATACTCATAATCATCGGAGTTTGGTGAATACTGCGTAAAACTCTTATAAATGGTACTGCTTGGAACTGGTCGAATGTCCCTGAATGTGCTAGAAATAAGAGGTGTTACCTTAGTTCACTGGAGATAAGCAGCTGACATCACATTAATACTTCCAGCGTCAGAGGATTTGGAAAGGCAATATATGTCGTGGTGACACAATCAGGTATAGAAAATACTATATTTGAAACTGTACAAAAAATTAGGTCTCGAGAAAATGTGGTAGGAGCTGAAACGTAGAGCATGGCAGTGTCAAAGACTGGCAAAATTCTCTGCGATTCACCAATTCCAATAGATCACGACTAGATTATAACAGACTGAATGTAATGGTAGTTGATATGGTCCAACGTATTCACTGTATAATTGATGTTTCCTTCCCATTTGAAACACAAATTAACCGGAATGTAGGCGAATAAATAGCTAGCTACAATGCTATTAAGGATGAAAGGATAAAAGGCAAATTCGAAACAGGTAGATTTTGAACTCAGAAAGGAAGGTCAGCTGAAATACTTTTTTTGACTTTCCTTAAGAATCGTATGATTAACAGAAGAATCGTATGAGAGAGATTAGGCTGTTATTTCTAGAGAATTAAACAGCCACAGAAAATTGTTCAATTGTCTCATTTGTTGATGTATTAAACAAAGCTAAAAGATACACGGACACATACACATACACGTAGACACACGCATACGCATACACACAGCCAGGCACACTCATACATACATGTATACATTTTCTCTCTCATATCTTTTCTCTGTGTCCTCTTTCTACCGAAGACCCTACGGTTTAAACGATAACGACATTTTTATATCCCTACTTCTCGAACGTTAAACAGGTTGGTAGCTGTCTTCTGTAACGTATCCGATTTTAAAAGAATGTTTGTCTCAACTTGAATACTCTCTATATATAACTTAGATATCTAAGGCTATGACTAGATCAATAGCACCACCTGGTAAGAAATGTCGCTTTCAGGTTAAAATTTGTAGTGACATACACCATTCGATAGGGGAGTTGTTGTTGACTGAGATGTAGCCAGGTGTATGTGGCCAGTCTGGTATCCCTTGAAGGAACCTGTCCAGATTTCGTTTGAAAATCATGGGTTCTTGTTCTCCTTTTATCTGCTCTGAAGTTATGTTGAACAAAGCAGGACCTATTGAGGTAAAAAATATTGTGTAGTAATGTTTTAGTGTGTAGAGTTTGTTTTTGGTGTGGGGCGTATGGCACGTGGTCCTAACCTATGGTGAAGTCGAAATGTTATATCCAGACTATTTGGATAATGCTGATGGTAATTTTTCCACATAGTGCAGATGATGTAGCATTCACGACGACGTTGAAAAGTGTAGAGTTTTAGGGATTTCAGCCGTTCCCAATAGTTTAACTTAGACGTTCTTTTGATATTTTTCGTAATTATTCCCTGAAGTTATTCAATCTTTGAGATATTCAGATTGGAGTGGGGTGACCACAGGACACATGAATATTCAAAGTGCGACCGTACGAGAGCAGTATAAAGTGGAAGTATTACTTCCGGTTCTCTGGAATCCAGGAGCTCATCCAGCGAGCTATATCGGCCCTATTGTTGGTGTGAGTGCTTCAACGTAGATTAGTGTCGACAATTACACCTAAATCTCTGGTGGTATTGGAAGCAAAAAGTAACTCACCCGAAGGTAAGCATATGCTTTTTTGAGCTTCTCTTCTCTTCCAAAGTGTCTGAGTTCAAACTTTCGCTCATAGTATTATTTCTGTCTATCTATTGGCTTATGACTAGCAGATCCAATTGGAGATTGTTGTTATCTTCATTTTCCTTAATCTCCTTCTTAAGCTTAGAGTCATCTACGAAATTTTTATCCTGCTGTGTTTGATGATGCTTGGGAGATCATTTATATATATATTGTAAAAAGAAGTAGTCCCAGTACAGTGCCCTGGAGGACACAATTGGTGATTTTCGCGAGAGGTGAGTGGATACCACGGATTCCTATGTTGGACAGTTTGGAAAGAAGGACATTGTGATCAATTATGTCGAAAAACTTGCTGAAATCAAGGTACATGGCATCAGAGTTCGAATCTGTGTCCAGACCTTTGAGGACCTCATCAAAGTGGTGTAAGAGTTGGGAGAGGCAATTTCTACCAGCACAGAAACCATATTGGTTGGGGTCTAGAAGGTTGAGATTCTCTACGAAGTCAGTAATCCTCGATCTCACCAGCCGTTCAAAAAATGTGATGATATGGGAGTTAGTGAGACTGAGCGGTAGTTAGCAGCACGAGACTTGTTTCCCGTTTTGAAAACTGAGATGATAGACTGTGCTAGTAGATATTTTAGTATATATCCTGAGCCCAAGGGAATTCTCCAAAGGTTGGCTAACGGGGATGCACGATAGTGTCTGCATTCCTTCAGGACACGTACAGGGAATCAGTCAGGACCTATTGCCGAATTGTCCTCTATTTCATTGATTGCAGCGATGATGTCTGCGGCCGTAAACTTTATGTCAGTTATGAAATGTTGGGGAAGGAGTTCATCCAGCTCCCCCGTGTCAATATCAGCAAGATCACTGAAGACAGAGCAATATTATTTCTGCAGGATTTCTGCCATTGCTTTGGCATCATGGTGGAGAGTACCTCCATTGTCCAACAGCGGACCAATGGGTGAGACAGCAGTCCTACGTTTGTTGGCGTAGGAGTAGAATACCTTTGGGTTATGTATGATCTTTCCAATGACCCACTTTTCCTGTGCAGTCCTCTAATTCGTGTTATATATTTTCAATTTGGTTTGCAGACGGCATTTCTTTTATTTCAAGGCTTCTTAACACTGATGTTTGGAGTCACTGTTGTTGATATTTTAAGTTGTTTATCCTTTTATTCAGGTGTTTAATCTTCCTCATTGTCGATTTCTTCTCTCGTGGTAGCCTATTCCCAGTAATGCTTGTAGTCTTTTTAGGAGTATGATTGATGCATGTATGGGTAACCGTGTTCACAAACCACCACAATATTGATTCAATGTCACGTGAACTGAGTGTGAAAGACCAGTCAATGTCTGATAATTCTTTTCTAATTTCAGTCCAGTCTGTTTTGTGTAGGTTGATGTTATCCAAATTTGTATTGGAGTCAGAGTGGATGCCTTGTATTTTCTACTACGTGAAAGAAAGTAACGGAACACCAAGTCGAAGTTTGAGAGTATAGTTTCCTCAAAGGAGATGTTATGTATCGAGACAGAGTGATATGTGAAAATCAAATCCAGGGTGTCTTATTAAGTCTCTTATTGGTTCAAAGACAAGTTGTGTCATGAACACCAAAAAAGCAATTCTATTCTTGTCCTGTCATGTTTTGTGATGTAGATAATCAGCTTGAGACTGTTTGTATGGCAGTTCATGAGCGGTAGGTTATAATCACCCACCATTATTATACTTCCCGATTTGTGATGCTTTTGGGTATATGACCTGATTTTATTTATGCATTATTCAATGTCTTGGGAAGGTGTTTGAGGAGATCAGTAGAGACTAATTACGGCGAGGTCATGAACTTTGCTGTAAATGGATATAGACTCACAGTAACCATTAGAGAATATACACTTGGCATCTGTAGCAAAGGAGTCATGGAGAAAATAGCTGTTACTCCTTTGCTATAATTTATACGATCTGCTCGGACGATTGTGAAATCTTTTATCCTCAGTTCAGCATCCATGTGTGAGGTGTTTAGGTGGGTTTCTGTGAGAATATAGGAATGGATATTATGTGGCATTTCAGTAATTCATCTTTCTAAGAATGTGAGCTTTCATTTCTGAGCCTTCATCGACCGGTTTATACCACATACATTTAACAAGAATGTGGTAACCAGCGTTGATTTATTCGGTCACATTGGGAATTCATTTTGCAAGTTGAACTCGCTATTGGTAACAACGGGGACACTTTGATGACAGGTTTTGCAGTGGGGGCCCAAGTTCTAGTCGCTTGCAACCGACAGTCTCTTGGATCTGACAGCTGAGGTTGGCTTTCTTATTTTCTAAGTACGCCATTAAGAAAAAATTATTACACTGATTTTTGTTTTGTTTTTGTGATGTCATGGCGTTTAAGATTTCAGCAGAGGGAATTATGTGGTGGTAATCATTGTTTAATGAGCGATGGTTGTGATGTGTTTTTGCTGCACTACAGTGACTTTTATCGTTTGTTCTTTCGTGCCCTTAAGATGGTGATAGCTGCAATTAATGTTGAAACGTTGTCGGAAAGTAAGCGAAGTCTGACTTAGTTCGGGATGGACGAAAGTACATTTATCCTTAGTGCATCCATATATTGGGTCCAGGCCTTAAACACTGTATCTGAAACAATAACTTGGGTGAAATGGTGGCAGACTTTTCCAGTTATACTATGAGGGCAGGTGCCCTATAAATATATATATATATGTGTGTGTGTATGTGTGTGGGTATGTGTGTGTGTATGCTTTAATTTATGGGTAATCACGTGAGAGTTTTAGTGAAGAAAGAGAAATGGATTTCGTGACGAACAACAAGAGGAAAGTTCGAATCAACATTAGTCTGTGTTAAGACAAAGAAACAAAATAACCAAGAAGAGTGGCAGCGCATGGTATGGTATAGGGCAGACAAATTATCACCAAAGAATAAAACAAATTATCCAGGGGCAAGGGGAAGTGTATATTCAAAATAATACATATATATATATATATATATATATATATATATATATATATATATATATATATATATATATATCAAGAAAATAGAGAAAACATTAGTCATGACCAAAGATAGCTCTATTCAGAATATATTACAAAGAAATTGGGTCTCAACATTCCAGCAAGCCACAAAATCATACCTGCCAGATTCTCTACCGCATCAAAGCCTATTTAATGTAACCTCACGTGGAATGTTGGCGAACGTCTAACTCTGTTTTCCTTTTCCTTGCACACACGCACACACACACACGCACACACACACACATATATATATATATATATATATATGCCCCAAACCACAAAGGAAAACCTCATGAAACAGGGAGACCTTGTTAGTGTCTTTCTTATGGGGTATTTCAATTTTCCCTACGTCAAATGGCCCGAAGGCTTCATTCTGTTGAGAATGATCCACAGTGAACAAACACAAGTGAAGTGCCTGCTCCACTTCACCAATACTCCACTCATGGAGCAGATTATACTTAGACCAACAAGGGCAAATAACATTTTGGACCACTGCTTCAGGAAAAACGTAGACGTTGTTCATGATGTGAAAGTGATGCCGTCCCCGTTCTTGGATCACATCATGATAGAGCTTTCTATGTATGGACCGAGGAGGATAAGGGATATGCGGCCCCAAGGAAGCCGCAAATACGTTTCCAGTTTGAACTTCTACAAAGTTGACTGGAAATCGCTCCCACAAAATGCCTCTCTCTACAAGATATTGACATGAAATTAAAATATTTTATGTCTGCTGTGGAAGCCATATGCCGGGAATATGTCTCAGAGCACAAGGCTGGAATAAACACGACGCACGGAATTTGAAAATTGCCTCAACTAATCTCACAATAGCAAAGCTGAGAGAATTTGAAAACAAATGCCTGCAACAATCGTATACGAAGGACGGCGCAGACAAAGAAGCTTTGGTTATTAAAAAAAAACATTAAGTCAAACCCAAAGGATTTCTTTCACTAAGCAAAAGAAACAGTCTCAGTACAATTCAAGATATGTCCCCTCTTACAAAAGGATGGCTCCCTCACAGACAGTCCAGCCAAGTGAATGAATCAGTAGATTTCTTTGCAGCCCCTCCTAGGAATAGGAATGCAGTTGCAATGGAATACATTGACATCAACGAAGAATATATACTTCTGGCCATAGAGGAGTTGGACGCAATCTCAACAGCTGGTCCGGATGGTTTTCCAGCAATACTCCTCAAATCTTGTAAACGTGCCCTATAAAACCCTTCCAGTTTATCTTCCAGAGCTTCTATGCAAATGCCATGATGTCTAGCAAGCTGAAAGTGGGAATAATATGTCCAAGTAACAAAGGGGGAAGCATAGCCGATGCCAAACTATGTAGGCCTATCTCTCTGACTTCTAACATCAACAAAGTTATGGAACGGATAGTTAGAGGGAAACTAATCACATTCATAGAAGAAAATAGCTTGCTGAGTGATACCCGACATGGTTTCGACCAGGCAGAAGCTGTCTGGCGCAGCTCATACAAAACTATAATTAAGTATTGAGGCAGTCAATTGTCAACTCAAATATGGATGTAATATATCTTGATTTTAGAAAAGGCTTTGATAAAACAGATCATGGTGTGATATGCCACAAACTGCGTGATCTTGGCATTTCTGGAAAACTCGGAGAGTGGCTACATAACTATCTGAAAATTAGGAGCCAGGATGTAGCGGCCAATGGAACCATCTCAAAATACACAAATTGTGAGTGGTGTCCAGTAGGACTAATGAATTGGTTATAGTAATCAAATGTAAATGCACCTTAGCTTCCTTGCTACATCAAATTGGCGTCACAGGTATAGGGACAGAGGCTACTACGCGCCTAGTCGCAGATTATTGTGAAATGAAATGTTTTGCCTAAGGGCACAAATTCCCACATGTTCTTATAATGGAAACGACGATTTTGAGAATTTATTATTACTACCACTTGGGCATGCGTCGGCAGAATGTTGAAAAGTTGCGAATTCTAATTGTAATATATAACCTGGCATTTGATAGTTTCAAAACGTTGTTCAGCTAAATCAAGTATTATTAATACCTTTAGTGCGATAAAAACAAACAAAATCAACATTATGAAAGTACTTCAAAATAGCGTACTTTAAAAGTATTTGAAATGGTAGTGGTAGAATAGCAATCAGACAGAAACGTCGATGATGGGAAATCTATACATTCTTGAAAATACTTACTAATTACATTATTTGCCTATCTTACCTTCTTTTAATTTATTTCAAGACGGGAGACAATACAACGGATTGTCCGAGCGAATTAAATACAGTCAACTATTACGAAGATAAGCATATATAAGATTTTCAAAGTTTAACTTACAAGTTTGCAGTAGGGTGTATATAATTCGTATTAAAATAACTGAATTATGTGCGCACGCGTATACGCACCCTGCGCCTACACTTCATGATCTCAACAAAAATAGAAAATCATGTATATGTCTGTTATCAACATCTAGCTAGCAATGTCTCTCTTTCTCTCTTTCTGCAGTACATATATGCACAGACTCACATACATACATACATACATACATAGATACAGGCATAGATACATACGTACATCCACACATATATACATACATACATACATATATACATACAAACATATGCATATATATATACATGTATATATACATATATATGTATATACATATATACATGTATATATATATATATATATATATATATATATATATATATATATATATATATATATATATATATATATATATATATATATGTATGCGTGTGTGTGTGTGTGTGTGTCTATGTGTGTGTGTCTGTGACACAAGCAAAAGTACTCGGCATCGACCGGGTTGAAGACGATTATGGAATCTACAATTGCATTCTAGTTTACAAAGTTCTCAGCTGCATGTTGTACAGTATATGTGTCTCTCCAGGCAATTATTTGCTTTACAATGTATGGCCTCTGTTTTCATTTTACCTGACGAAACGCTCGTGTCATTTGCATAATGAAATGCAGCATCGTAATTGAAAGCTGCTTCTCTTGTCTGTGTCAGCTGCATGTCGTTTTGTATTAGAGATCCTATTCTTTGTCAACTATGCATATCTGTGTTCATCACTTTGAGGTGCTCTGGCATTTGAAGTGCACAGTCTGGTCGTTTCTCGTTGTGCTTCTCTTTCTCCAGCTATTCCGGATAGAGACATTCTTATCGCTGACCTTGACATGGTAGATACGTTTGATACTTTGTTTCAATGCTTTGTGATATATGTAACCAGAAATACCTGAGGAGAGAATATATTGTAAACAATAGAAACAAGTTGGTAAAAAAATGATCTATCTAGATACTACGGCAGTAATAAATTAATTTCTTAGAGAAAATAAGGAATTGCATGTATAGAGTAGAAAGACCCAGTATTTAAGAAACCAGTGAAAAACCATCAACAACAGACAAATAGGATCTAGATAAATTGATTCATAATATCAGCTCCCTTTAATTTTGCGCAGACTGATTTCATGTTTGGTGTACTGATACAACTTTTTTTATGATCAACCAATAACGTTATCGAGTAAACGAAAGACTCTTGGGTAATTTAATTTAATCAAGAAACGACCTGGCATCAACAGGCTTCTTACATTGGCAACCGAAACTTACGTTTAGTTAATTCACTCACACGTTGTGTTGCGTTGATTTTTCACATCGCGAGATTTATTTTACCAAGTATTTTGTTTTAATAAGAATGACATTAAAGAGATGATAAGAAGAGAAGAGGCAAGTGGGATGGCAACATTTGAGAAGAGAGGTGTGCTCAACTAGCTGCAAGTGCAGAAGCCATAAAGTTTCAGCAGAAGTGAGAGAGAGATAGAAGACAAAATGTCTGGGAATCGGAAGAGGGAGTACATCTGTGATTGACTTTACATGGATCTGTCAGGTACCTATAGCATTGGGATTAATGTTGGTTAAATAAATATCTTTGGGACTCTAGCAAAGGAAGCGCAACTAATTTAAATATTCAACCTTGTCTCAGTCCTAATATGTAACCAATAAGGAGGACGGAAGGAAAAATATGTGACCCATGGAGACTCACATCTCCCTGCCGATAGAATTATTGTTCGGACATTCAGTACGCTGCAAATGTAAAAAAGAAATTTTTAGTGAGATTGACTAAGCGTACTTATGTAAATGTTTTGAAGTTACATCCGTCAGTAAATCATAAATTCGTTCAGTAATACAGTGAACAAAATTTAATCATACAAAAAATAAATTCACTGAAATTTATGGACAAATTTACAGAAGTGTACAGATAGAAATGGAATTTTTGAAGTTACTTCTGTCAGTAAATTATGAAATTGCTTTCATAAGTAATTCAGAAAATGTATCTGTTATTAATTTGCCGTGGTTGCGACTCAATAGCGATAGAAAATGTAAACAAACAAATAATAATAGCGATTGAATTTAAAATTAAACAACGGTGTCTGAGGATTTAAAGTGGAAACAAACTATAAAAAATTAAAGTGAAAAGAATAAAGAGTTATATATGTATTTAGCGAAAAGGGGAGATGCCTAGTTAATTAGCTAAATAAGATAATAAAGATAGATACAGAAAGTCAAGATATAGATAGATCGATACACATTAATTGATAGATATTGAAATAGAGAACTGGAGAAGGAGATATTTAGATTGGGAGATATAGGTATATAATTTGATATGGAGAGATATATAGATATATTCATGTGTGAGTGTGATATGTCTCAGGTTTATGAAACAGCAATTACTTGTCATTTTCTGTACTAAAACTGAACACAATATCGGGTCTCTTGAGGAACACTTTAGTTGTGTCTTTTACGTTTGATCTAACAAAAGAAACACTTTGAACTTTCTCAGAACTCGTTCCAAAGAAAGATTAAGTTTTCCTTAATTTACATGTATTTGTAATATCACTGATACAAGAAAGTCGGAAGTAAATATTTTAAAAGACATTCAAAGACGTCATTATAAAATAAAGAGCAATATTTTTTAATGTTTAATCGAAAAAAGTATATCAGAAGTCTGAAATGTGTCCGAGGTCAAATTATTCATGCATCTCATGCATGTTAGCAATTCTAGAAGATATGTTCAAGGTAAAAATGAAATGCACTCATATCTCTTGTATATATTGGATAAAAACATACATAACTACCTACCCACACGAAAAAGCACACACAAGTATATATTTGTATATAT
>JACXVO010028688.1:602427-618685 GCA_015501135.1 Hapalochlaena maculosa
ATATATGTATGTATGTATTTATGTATGTATGTATGCATGTATGTATGTATAGAAGAACATACGTACACACCAGCGTGCTCAGCTATGAGTTTACGTACATCTGAGCGTAAAGTAATGAAATATTTAATTGAATGTTAAATTTTACCAACATGATTTTAAGTTCCATGCTTCTGCTTATATGTTATTGTCCTTTGGCGATAAACATGTATTTACATAAAAATTCGATGTAAGATACACAAACGTAAATTATTTGATAATAAACACGTAATGTAATTTGGGATCACATATATTTTGGTGTTGATACAGAATACTCTCTCTTATGAAAAAATGAAAATTAATATTTAAAGATAAACGAAAATGTGTTTGAAAAATTATAGAAAATAAATGGAAAGGAAAAATAACAACAAAACAAATAAATTAACATCTTAGAGCTATCCTATATTATATTGATTTAAGCAAAAATATTGATTCAAAACTCATTGAGTCTTTGTGGCTCTTGTGATTGGAAATAGGGAATATAGGATAAGTAGGAAGTATAATTTATATTATGTAATACGTAAATATAAAGAAAAGTTATAGCCTATTGCAGAGAAACAGGAATGACATAGAGCAATGACGTGATGAGTGAGAAAGATGTCTAGAAAAAATGCTAATTCATAATAAGGTCTTCGAATGATATAACACTTTGTCGTAGAAGAAACATGTGAATTATTTTAGTCTATATCAGAAGTGTTAAATATGACATGAGTAAAACAGTGATGCATATACGCTTAATTATCAGATAGATATAATAAAGTATTAGATGTATTTGTTTGTGATATATGTTTAAGTATATAAGAAAATTTTACATTCTTTTATATTAGAATGTTATAATAAAGGGATGTTTTTCTTTAGCTAAACAATTTTGAAATTTTTGGATATATAATATAGTATGTTTTAATTAATAGCTTACTTTCCAGTGGATATAATTTACAAGCTTTCTAGTTTTATCGAAGGTGTTTGAATGTTTCACCAACTTACATTTAATGACATCTAGTTACCTTTCAATGAATTACATATTTCATCAAAGTGAAACTTACATTTCAAATGTTGCAAAATTGTTTTTGGCATATGCATACATATACTAAAATTTAATGAAAATACACAAAAAATAATTTGTTTCCATCTGAACTGTACATTAAAACATATGAGCACAAATATAAAACGAAAAGTATAGTTTACAAAAACTTGAAAGTAGATTGCATAGATCTCACATACTATATTATAAGTATACAATCATTCGCATAATTATACACATAAATATATTCACCATTTCAACAATGGATTAATAAAGGAATAGTGATGCCTACATAGAAGGGTTTCGTGTAGGATTTAACCATTCCTTATTTTCTTTACATTGTATATTTTCGCTAGATAAGGGTTTAGAAGAAAATATAGTACCTTTTTTATTTCGGCGTATATGTTCTCCAAAAATGTAGCACGATCTTACATCGCAGGTACTGAATGGAATTTGTTAAGCTGAGTCTCAGATGATACGAAAAGAAAGATTAGTTTAAACTTAACAACAATATTTCCTCTAATATTACGTATTATTCTTTCTTGTGTATTTATAGATTAGCTGGTAACTTCACCTTTTAACGGAATTTCCAATGATTAGCCAAGTGTTTCCTTGCTACTCTTCTAGATGTATGTTGAGCAAGAAAATAATTAATGGTTGATGAGTCATATTAAAACAACGATTGGTATCTGGAATCATGGCAGCTTTGATTGGAAATGTATGTATCTAGTAGTTGTTTTAAGATTTCCGTAGTTGCAGATCAGCAGCCTTCGTGCATGATGGATGATAATAGTGTAGTACCTAAGGTTTATCGATAAGTTGCATGTTTAGTCGGATTAAATATTTTAAGATGATAAATATTAGAGTAACTGTTGAGTTTCTACGGTAGTGTTTTGAAATAGTGGTGCTTGTCTGAAACAATTTGGATTTAAATATGTTTGTAATATTTTGAATAATTAACGTTTGGAAGTGTTGTGGGTGAGGCAATTCTGCCGCCTGGATGTAATATCATAACGGTTACACTTACTGAAAAATTGCAATGTGTGTTAGCAGACGTATTGAATTATTTTGAGAGGCGCAGATTTATTGCTATCCTAAGTAATATTCAACGGTGAGGAATGTTTGCGGCGATTAGATGCGGCTTGATAAATGGATTTAGCACTTAGCAAAAAGGATACCGTAATTAAAATTCGAAGATGTCGTACTGCCACCAGACATTTGGGAATAGACAGGTAAGGTTATTATGTCAGAGCTATAGTTGTGTTTTCTGTTTTGTTCATTTTTTATCGCTTATAAGATGTAGCTGAGAGAAACATATAGACCGATATTAGTTATCTTTTATTTTTCATTTTTTCCAGGCACTGTACAGCCGCCATGCTGCTACAGAGTATGGGATTATTTAATTGAGCATAACCAATTCATTAATTATCATTTTAAAGCTTTTTGTTGAATTTAATGGTTTGTTAAACTGAAGCACTTGATTATTAAAACGTAAAAAATGCAGCGATAGTATGAAATAAAAATGAACACGCGCATATACATATAATGCTTAATCAATCCACAACGGCTTGGTTCTCTTGGGAATATAGTAGAGAGAAACTACAAAGCATTCCACACAGGAGCAGTGGAGCATAGATACTTGGACTTGGTCATACAAAATGTCATTCAAGCCAGTGATAGAAGAAATCAGACCAACTTCGGTTTAAAGACAAAAGACATTCTTCCACCGGGATAATGCTCGGACACGTACAGTAAAAATGACATTCCAAAGACTGGAGCAAATTGAATGGGAAATAATTCCCCATCCACATTATTCGCCAGATATTGTCCCATCTGATTACCATTTATTTCTCTTTCTTGGAAATCACTTGGGCGGCGAAAATATCAATGCATTATTGGAAAAGTATTTTCCATCAAGGATAATGAAAATTAGGGAGAGGAGTCTAGCACGTCTACCAGATAGATGGAAACACATTTGAGAAAATGGTAGCTTATTTTAGGAGTAAAAAGAACCTTGTTATAATGTTAATTTTTGAAAGACAAAAGAAGTGTAAAAAAAAACCACACTATCAGATGACGCACTATTTCAAAACATGTAATTGGATACTGTATGTATATAGGTAAATAGACAGACACATGTACAAGATTATATGCATATAAATGCTTATAGATGTATCTATATATTTCGAAACACACACAGACACACACCCACACGTTCATATATCCATGAAACTGTAACCTAGGGAGGAGAAATTGTGATACGTTGTCTTCTGTGTGTTCCTTTGATTCTCACTTCTCTTTCAGTTTCTAATAGCTCAAGGGATATCATCCAAGAGAAAGAATGCAAATAAACGCAAGGGTAAAACGTGAGCAAGAACAAATCTAACATTGGAATTATTGTTATTGTACATACGCATATTTTCCTCTCAAGGAGACTCGCTATTTCTAATGTTCTAAGAACTAGAAGGCCAGAATTCGGCAGGCATCTAGAAATAGTACTGGGGAAGTTTTGCAGTTCAGTAATAGTTGGGGGTTGGAATGGTATTTTGGACTCACGAAAACGGGAACTCAAAAGCCTCGAAAACATCTCCGACTTTTGAAAAGACAAGATTAGAAAAGCTACACTTACAACAACAGAGACACATTCACCTAAATCCCAACAACAAAAGTAATGCACAATCATTCAACCACAAACACAGCCAGAAAAATCACAAAAACAGAAACAAATGAAAGAAGAGAAACAACGATCACAGGACCAATCCCTACAACTTACTAGATAAGCCGAATGCTCTTTCATTTCAGATTCGTTCGCAAGAACAACAGACAGATGAGGCAGACGTTTATAGAATAACATAAATATACGCACTAAAGGAGTATGGTTCGACGAACTTCTGTCGAAACTTCACCATGATAGACAGCTAAAAATCTGATACAAACACTTATTTAGAACTTTAAAAAAAAGACATAGGAGCTCTTAGGATAAAGCTGGTTAAAAGGGATTTAGGAAGGTTACTTCGTAAAAATAACGCGTCGGCAGCAGTGAACCTATATCTTACAACTTGATTTTGCCTTAACAAACTGAAATATAATGGCGTCAAAATCTGTTGCATTAGACTTTTCCTTTTCTGTGTTGAAAAGTGAAAGAAACTGTAACTGCAGTACGTAAGTTCAAGTCCCTCATCTTCATATTGAACAATGAATTGAATCAATCGTTTGTGTCTGTTAACTGGAACGTTTGCTCGACTAAGCAGTAAATAACTATTTCTTTACTACCCACAAGGGGCTATACACAGAGGGGACAAACAAGATAGGAAATGGAGAGAGGTTTGTGGCGGAAGAGTACAGCAGGGTTCGCCACCAACCCCTGTCGGAGCTGCGTGGAGCTAAGGTGTTTTTCGCTCAATAAACACACACAATGCCCGATCCGGGAATCGAAACCGCGATCTAACGACCGCGAGTCCTCTACCCTAACCACTGGGCCATTGCGCCTCCACTTAGCAGTAAATAACAGCAGTGAGTAATCTCGTTGAAGCGCTCATTATAAGATATGACATTGCAAATAGCAATGGGATTACGAAGGGCATTTCGTTTCAAGCACTGCAGTGTTAGGAAGCGATGAATCCCTACGTGCACGAACATTTAGCAGAAAGCTGAATTGTTCCTCTATGTCGTAGTGAAGGAAGAATTACTGTTGCATTTCTTTTAGAATACTGAGAACGGCCTGCATAGTTGGCTCCATCGTAGAAATTGGAGCAAAGGAATCATCCCCATCATCAAATTCGAGTTTACGAGGTCTGCCGCGATGTTTCTTCACTTCAGTGTCTTAGCTTTGACAACCACTTATGCTTTCATCAATAGATTGGCGAAAATTTTATTTTTATTCATCGATAATGCGTTGCCATAAATCACTTTACGTCGGCCGCAGCATCTCGAACATTCACCCTAACCGCTTTTACACACGGTCAACGCGAGCAAAGATCTTACTAATGAATACAAGCAAAATGTAGAACTGAAAAGTTATTATCTGACTAAAACGTTTATTGTCCTCGTTACGCATATCCGTAGTCTCATCATTAGTAATTTTTTGCAGAAATCTAGCAAGTGTTTGATTGCATCTGCTCGTGCACTCCACCTGGTGTCCGGCGAAGATTCAAATTCTCCATCCACCACGTGGCTCGAGACAGGGAAACAAAGAGGATGTCGACCAAAATGAAGAAGATGACATGCTAACTACACGTTGTAGAGTTGAGACCGACGAGATTGAGATAGTGAGTGTCGAAGTTAACAAATATCCACTTCTCATTTTGAAACCACTATACGCTATTGAGCTCCACTAGATTCACCATCGACCAGTGTGCCTTTTAGCTTCCGAGTTCGAAGCTATCCATTTCAAACTCCTTCCTGTGAGGCTACCTGCATCTTTATTTTCTTGAAGGTTCGTGAATCCAAGAGAAAAATCATGAAAATAAACTACCTTCTTCTCATACCTAACTACTATGTACATCAACACCCGAGAAATCTCATCGCCAGGATTTTGTTCTGTGTGAAATTGGAGATCTTTAGTAACGGGATCATAAATCGAAATCAGTTTTAAAAATCCAATGAAATTTGGAAAGTTTCTCTCATCGTTTTTTGGAGTAATTGACGGTTCCCTCACAATGCAAGATTTTGACTTGCCAAAAATTCAATATAGTGTAAAAGCGACGTTAACAAGTCCTGTCATTTCGATTTTCTTTCATTTATGATTGGAATTTCGCAACGATAATGCCTTCGTCCTCGGGTAAATTTCACTCCATTACTCCAGACCATGATTCTCGCCATGAAAGTTCATCTTGATGCGCGCGTAAATTCGTATACATACGTGTCGACAATGTTCACTGCACGCGTGCATGCATACATATATACGTGCCTCCTGCAACCCCCCGATTTGCAATGAAGTGCAAAAATGCGGGTCAAATGCGTTATTTGAAAATCTAATGTGCTCTTGATTTACAGTATAAATATGGTGCAGTTACATTTGCTGTTATAATTATATATAGGGTAAAGCAGGTTGCAGCTAATTTGCACCCCCACCTCTGAAATTTGCGCTCGGGGTGCATGCCGCCGTTGCAATCCCATAATTACGCCATTGTGTGTCAGATGAGGCGGCTAAATCCACCGATCCATCAATTTCCAAGTAAGTGATTTTTCCATTTTGTTTTTCCGATAAACATGGTCATTTTCATGGTGGGTTGTGAGAATGTTCTTAACCTAGGATTAGTTTAGAAACAAACTAACTTGCAAAACAGCTTCAGATCTTTCGATGTAGATGTATCTAGAATTATCGAAACAAGAATTTCAAATGCACAAGTACTAACGTCCATTTTCTACGAATATGAGATATTCTCATGTGACCTATCGGGAGCGGGTAGCCAGGTAATAATGCTATTGAGAAAGTTCTAAGATCTCGAAGTAAAGGTAATCTTAAACTTGGACGGCAAGTTGGTGGGCCTAAATGAAAATGCTAATGAAGGTAGCGCTCTTAGAACAGTGGTCGTCTAAATCCCGACTAGGGCTGGAAGGCTAGAACTCTTTAGGTGTCTATAAACATTCCGGTATATGTTTCTCAATTTAGGTCTAGTAAAAGGATAGAATGATATTTTGGACGCCCATAGATATTCTATGGGCTTAGTACAAGTATGAACGTGATGTAAACGCCTCGAAAGTCTACTCATAGACTTTCAGATGTCTGATAGGTATCAGCTGGATTTCTTCGATGTGCCAGTGTGGATTAAACACAATGGTCACCAGATCATATCTAGATACAGTGTACGTTAGGTCAGAGAATAGGGATAATGTAGGTTGTCGACGAATTTATTACGTGTACTACTGAGTTTGATAGTTCCCACGGGCAGGGAGCATGTTACTAGAATTTGAATGCGCTCTTCCTGGCACACAAAGACCAGGGAGACATTATTAGCGAACATGTAAAATGATAAGAAGAATCGTCAATAACCGGTGTTGGAGTGGAAAATCAAGACCCAAATCAATAGTGTTTAGCAAAGTGTTATTAATGGAAAGGAATAGATTAAAGGGTGAGATATTTAGCAAATTGCAAGAGGCAATTAGAAAGAGCATTGCGACCAATGTGTTAACGGCGAGAATGACTAAAGACCAATACTTCAAAGCGAAACACGAGGGTAGCGTTGTTAGAGCTAAGGCACATGTGCATAACAGGAAATAAGTAAGGCTGCCAATGTTTCTGAACGGTGGATATTCGGCATGGAAATAGCAAAAAAACAAACAAGACGCGATAATGTCTTGGATTAATAGGGATGTGCTATGCAGATTTGTGTGTATTTCAGCATCATTTCATCCAAATGGTCGACGAAATTACTGGATTTAGTTCGTACCCGGAGGACATAATGGCGTGTAAGTGTGAAAAGCCAATATCAGCCGCTGAAATTTGAGAGGCCCAGGACAAAAATACGCGGCACATACAAAAGGTTTTCAACCTTTTTTCGTATGGGCATTTTTTTTTGATAGTACATACATTGAACTCTAGTCTCCTTCAGAATAATCACCCTCTGCTGCAATGCACTCGCTGTAGCGTTCCAACGAATTCTGGAAGACTTCCTGGAAGTCTTCTTGTGTGAACGTGTCAATGGCCCTCGTCACAGCTTCTTTCATCTCCTCACTTGTATCGTAACGATTGTCTCTGAGCTTAGGGAATAAGCAAAAGGCACAGAGAGAAAGGTCTAGCTTTTAGGGAGGGTGATGAACTGTCTTGATGCCTATCTGTGTCAAATAGTCTGTGAAAACAATGGAGTTGTGGACTGGTGCATTGTCCTAGAGGAAGGGCCACTGATCCGAATCGAAGAGTGCTGCCCTCTTCCGACGTAACCTCTTACTGAACTCTCTTAAACACTCAGCATAGTATTCCTTGTTAATTTGTTATTTATTTGGCCAATAAACGCTGGTGTTCAGACTTCCTTTCTCCTCCCGCATCTCCCATCATTTATCACAGACTCTCTGCCTTCCTTGAATCTGTTCTGCCACTCAAAACCCTGTGCTCGATTCATGCAAGGTGGTTCAGAAGCAGTATGTGGCAGTCTTCCAAGTTTAAAACAATATTGTATTGCATTTTGAAATTCACCTGTTGTGACCATCAGAATTTAGTAGAGCGTATTCCAATTTCTGCTATACTTGTTCATCTGAACCTGAAATGAGAAAAATTGAGCGGTCATCTCATACGAATTATAGCAATAATATACTGAATTTTCAAGTGTCTAAACCAATTTTATATGTCTGTCCAAGAAAGGTCTGGAAATTTATTGAATGCACTTCGTAGCTTAGTTTGAATGGTTTCGCCTATGAATTCTACGTATTCACACCAAATTTGTTTGGCCACCGCTTGGTAGACGCAACAAAACGTAAGAAATCTTAGTAGTGATAGCAGGGTTGCGGTGACAAGAATTAAGAACACTGTCGACAATAGTCATGCGCCTTTGAAATTTTGGCAAATAAACCTGTTAAACAAAGAATTGAAGACTGGCTATGGTGTTAGTGAAATGCATGGAACTGCTCGTCGGTATCCTGGTTGGAGAAGCGCCGATGTTGTCAATCACCAACAGTTATATCAACAAAAACCGTCACTTTACACGATACATTATAAAAAGGGCTGGGACCAAAGGCAAATTTGGGACAGCTTTGATCCTTTTAGATCAAACAAAAACATTACATCGGATTGACTATTGCTACTTGGAAGCCGTCCTGAACAAATCAGTTTCGGACACATTTTCATGCAAAAAGATAAACTGACACCTAGTGGAGTCGTTTAGCATGGCACCCTCAGTCCGACAGTGTTGTGCCCTATCACATCTTCTGTAGGTATTGGTACACGAACAAATGCTGTAGAAGTTGGAACAGTTAAGAGACATCACTTTCGAATAAAGACAATAAAAAATAGGGTTGGCATACATGGACGACTTTACTCTCATGGTGTCTGACTCCTCTGAGGTGGAGACGGTGGAATATGAGTTTGATACATTAGATGGGAAAATCGACACCAACATATCAGTTGATTTGCAACGGGGATCCTGGAGAGGCGGGTGATACCATGGAACGGCATCTTGGGACGCAGACAGACAGACAAGTTATATTGAACGTGGTATGGTTTGGTTTCAACTACCAGATTGATAAGAACTGGAAGAAGGTAGTGAAGAGTGCAACTAGCCTTACACCGAAATGGGCTGAAAGGAAGCTATTTGATTAATTCTGTTGTCTACACCCAATTGTTTCATTCCTCACCCTCTGTATATGTTATAATAATTCTGATAAAATTTGTGAAGGAATTCTATAGTTATATACTGCGGCACAGAGAACCGGGTTTACTTAATTTACAATTCCATTTTTGAAAACTCCAATGAGGCCTAGATTAACATTAGTATTAATAGTTTTTCAAATTTATCTTTTGCTCGAAATTACAATAAGCAGAGAAAGTATTTCTTGAAAGGAACGATAGGGATTTTAAAGATGTTGGTAAATTTTTAGCAAAGCTTTTGTAGCGCAAATGCGATTTCAATTCCCGTTAAGATTAAGGAACGTTAAGTTAAGTGTAGACTGTTCTTCATCCTCGCAAATTTAATGAAAGGAGGATTAAATGTGCTGTATGGTCCGAGAAAACGAGCTTAATCTGACCATGCATCTGTAGGTTGAAGGGAAGAAATATATAGAAGACTATTGCCAAAGTGATAGGGAAGATTGTATGCAGTTTGAACTAGTAGTCCTTTCACGTCACTCACCACCATTAATTATTGCGGTCCAGTATTGCGTTATAAAATATTTACGCAATTCTAAAAACTTTTAGTGATTAAGAAATCGCTACCATCACCATTACCACTACCATAATTGTAATAATCATCTTCATACAGTTAGTATATCTCATTATTTCAAACAGGTGTACAGTTGATAACAGGAAAGAGAGATAGAGGTTAATAACATACCTGCATATCCGCCATAACTAAAGCAATGTTGAAATAATATAAGAAGGACTACACGCTTCATCTTACTTTGTTCGGTATAATAAGTATAGCATATTTGATTATATATATTATAGGAAGATAGTGAGGGCAAAAAAGACATTTTACCCTTCAGATTTTACAGGAAATAGATAGTTATCTTGCTGAAGATAAATCATTAGAAATGCTTCAAAATGAAACTTCGCTGGAGCATGAAGGTAACTCATCAATTTCACTTTTGATATGTATTTCCTAAATTGTAATTGCAGCATATTGCTGAATGGATTTATTTATACGAATAAAGACAAAGAGAAGATATAAATCAAGACATTTTTCAGAACCAAAAGAAGTAGTTGCAGCTAAACGATTCAATGCATATAACGGAACATATAATGCGCGTTGCATGAATGCGTTGACGTGGTTAAACACTGATCGTATGATTGAAATATTTGTTTTTTTTTATTTAAATGTTTATTTAATCTGATATTCGCTGAATGAAGCACATGAATTGTTTATTCTAACACTCTTTGTCTAATATGTATTAACGTTTACGTAGTTTCTCTTATAATATCACTCCGTATAACTATCTCTACTCTACTTGAATATCAATGTCTCCCCATCTCTCTCTTCCAAAATCTTTATACACCACAAGTATGCACACGCGCACACGCATACACTCTTAGTCTGTGTTTGTCTTTCTATATGTTCATCTAACATAGACTCTAAGAAATAAAAGTTCAAAATCGAAATTCTTAAGATTGATAAGACAGTAGCACACCAAAGGGTGCAATTTATAAACCCATGGGTTCAAAACCGAACCTCCACTCTTAGCATGTATACACTTACATATACATACATGCATATGTACAAAGGGAACATGCTTTGTGTATTTGTGTGCATTATGTACAAACAAATACACACCACTCTTAAGGTGAGTTTCACGTTCATCTATCAAATGCTCTACCTTCTGGTATTGCTATATTTATCTTCGTACAACGCTCATAACATTAATACTCGAGTGGCCATTGCATGGCGCTCAAACCCTATACTGAAAAACAGATGCATTTAAAGTACCTAATCACACATATCTATTCATACGATTTTTTTCTTTTATTCTATTACGTTTTTCAGTCATTTCACTGTTGCCAAATCGGCAAATACTGTAACGGCATCTTTTGCCGAGCAATGTAAGTGGCGGAGACGTAAACACACCATCATCGGCTGTCAAACGATGGTGGGTGGAAAAATACAGACACATACATACGCACACTCATATATACATGACGAGCTTCTTCCAGATTCTACCAATATCCACACACAATGTTTCGTTCGGCTGCGGTTATAATAGTATTCAGCAACCCAAGTTGCCATGCAGTGGGACTGAACTTGTAACCATGTGGTTCTAAAGAAGCTGTATGTCACCCAACCAACACTGCGCCTATATGTGTATACTTTGAGACAAACGATGCTTAAAATTATTGTAAATTGTATTTACTGCCATTAATCTCGGCTTAAAATATATCAACAATACACAAGTTGGCAATTGTTAATGTAAAAGGGACTTTATTAGTTAAATAAGAAATAATGGCGTGTCATTGTAAAAATTACAATCTGGCGACAAGTAGACATGTGTGGGCGCATTTTCTCGCTCGATGAAGCATTATCACTTCTGTAGTCGTCCACTCTGGATTACTTCAAATATACGCTTTCCACGTATTACACAAAGGTTAATATTTATACCCTAAGACAATTTTTGATAATTGAAACAAATTATGAGGCAAGAGAATTAAGTCACTACATTAAATCACCAATAGAATTATGCAAAGCGTAGTAAATTTAGATTGAACACAAGCCCCAAATCGTAGAGGACAACCTTTTGATTTATTGAAATAATATTCGCTTTTAAAGAGATGCAGAAAACAGATTTTGTGAGGATTTCCAAATTGTTAAAAGAATATGAAATTTCTTTTGAAATGATGTAACAATAATGTACATGAAACCTAATTTTCAAGAAACTAAATGATAGACATGGACATAAGGGCATTCATTAAAAACACAAAACACGCGTTATTATAAGTGCCCGCGATATTGTGAATTTTAAATGTTCGTAGGTAAAGTGCATCATACATAATATAGTTTAACGTGCTTCATAGAATCAAAAATAAGTTTTCTATCTCAGTTTACATGGTTACTAATAGTAGCAGTTCAGTCAAATACTTATAAGCCCTCATGTCGAGTTACCCAAGTTTGATTACCGTAATAAGTGCATCTTGGCATTTCCTTGTATATGCGTACAATATATACTATTTTATTTGTATTCAAAGTTATCTATATAAATGCTAGCAACATAATTCATATATTTACTTGAAAGACTGGTGGAGGTAATTTGAAGAGTTGACGATTTACTAAGATATCGATATTATTTAATTGGCTCATTGAATAATTTACTTTAAGTTTGAAGAAATCAACAGGTCGCACATCTAAAATGCTATCGATTTTCAAATTTCTCAAATAGATTGATTAACAAATAGACCTCCTGCAGTGAAATAAATAGCACAGCTTGCTTCTCTATGTAGAAACCACTCAAAGTTTCTATAAACGAAAAAGTTTCAACTTTTTGATAATTTAAGTGGCTTTTAAATAATCGTAGTAAACTTTATTCGCCATTTGGTTTCATAACAACTAAGATAGTATAAGCTGTTAACGTTATCATTTCTAGAATCACCCGAGTATCATTCAGCAAGAAAGATTTCTCACATAAATTCTCGATTTAGTGTAGAATCAATGATATTAATATTATTAGATCATTGATTTTCAACTGTTTACACATTACATTCGCTATTGATACTTTATCAAATAATGTAATTTGAAATATAAAAGACGAAAAATGTAATTAAAAGAACATCAGATATATGACTCAATGATAATTTCAGTTACCAGTATCATAGAGAGAAGTATGCCTGCTTGGTTAATGTAAAATTGTGTTTCATAACTGCCTGTAATTCAATAGTTCAGCATCTTATGCAAACACATTATATTGGATTTGATACACTTTCACCCAGTGACAATATAAGAGTTCTTGGAAACAAAGATGCAGCCTTCTCGTATCTTATAAAATGTTATTGATTTTTACATGCGCCTTTTTCCAGATAGAACATCAGAATCAAGTTATGAATGGTAAGTAAATAGTTAATTATTTAGGTATAAAAGCAATTCATTATATAATTCCAAATAAATCGGGAAAATAACTCAACATATGTTCTAAAATGTTCTTCTCATATATGTTGTCCCAGATATATTTCAGCTTCTCGTGCAAGCTTCCTTCAGCAACAGTACATTTTCCAGAATGTGATTGGTGATACACTATTACAGACGTCATATCCAGTTTGTCTCTAAGTTATATAAACATGGAATCAAGAAAATACTTTTGGTGTTATATACAATCTGAAGACCTGCATTACCTGCAAAATACGATGAACTTATTAATCATACGTTTCTAAAACATCTCGTGTATGGCTGTTGTAAAGGCTGGCGCTAATTACGTGATATTGCGATGTTTATTATGAGAATAAAATTGTCATTTGCATTTTGAATTCATAGAATTAAAAAAACCTGATTTGTACTGAGTATTCTCTCTCTATTACATGCTTCTTGCTTAGATACATACTTGAACACAAATAACAGAAATTAATATTTATTTCACACTTTCGTACAAGGCCAATAATTTTGGGGAGGTGGCAAGTAGATTATATCCATCCCAATGAACAACTGGTACATAATTTATCGACATCTTTAGGACGAAAATCTTAGTCGAACGGTGGTATTTGAACCCGGAATGTAAAGACGGGTGATATAACACTCCATGTTTTGCACGGTAAGCTAACGGTTCTGCTGAGAATTTTATTAGCTCAGCACCTTGAACGGATTATGTCAGGTAATGATCTTTCAGGTCGGCACCTTAAACAAATTGATATTGTCAAAGAGTAATGCCGACATGATCAATTTTACCACCCACAATTTAAGGATTGATGAAATAAGTACCAGTTGCGTACTGCGGCCAATGTAATAGACATGTCCCCTTACTCCAAATTCCTGGCTTTGAACCAAAATTTGGAACCAATATTACCAAAAATTATATTTGCGCAATAGAAAACTCAATGTCACTAATTCTAACGTGTATTGTTTGTGAAAATGTATCGTCTTATGCAAAATCATGCAATTTCATGTAATTGTTTATACTCTACAACAAGTCAGTTGAGCCAAATTTTCTCGACAAGGTTGAACGATTTTAATATATATATTTCTCATTTACTTATTTTTAAAGAGTGTGTTCCTATATATCTGTGTTTTTAACGTTCCCATGCTTTTCATAGCCTAATATAAACTTCGGTCTTTGTAATTGTAATCTTACACAATTTTTTTTTAATTCATATCGATTGGCATTGATTGAACAATCTTCAATGTTTTTTGATATTGTAGGAAAAATATATATTCTATTTGTTGTTTTACTGAAGCTTCAGATTTTTTACAATGGAATCACAGCACATATGTCATTTACGTGTTCAAATACAATGGATAAACATATTACATACGCAAACAAATATAAATAATATAATTAAGATCGATTCACGTACCAAGTAAAATATCTTGAAGTTACAAAAAATAAAACCAAAGAAAAACGCATCAACGTTTTCCACTACCACGAAACATATCAACGTTTGTGTGCATTAAAATATTGGTAACAAAAGATATATGAAAAACGTGTAACGTACGTTTTGGATGGTATGAGGTAGATGAAGCATGAGGAGAACGAAGTATCATACAGACTAAGAAAAATAAATCTACACACCTTATTAGTACTCAAATCCATGTGTTCGTTATGCAATATACAACAAATATGTGAATGGATACGAGAAAAATGTATAGGGAAAATATTAAATGATAACTTAAGTAAAGTACATAATTCCACCCACAAGTTATAAGTTTCATGAATATACATTTTAATCTAACTATGGGATAAATAGCCCAATAGAAACGAGTGCAATATTACTATTTGTGTATAAATATTACAGGATATGAAACTTATAAAACAAACTTAGAGATTCTATATAGATTCATACACCAAAAATGATCAATTGTTGATCAAGATACACACAACAATGACTGGATATAGACAATAATATATTTGAGCATGGTATTGATTGATTACTAGAAGGTTTTTGAATGATCTCTCCCAGGTGGATCGTGAAAACACGTGCGTATTAATAAGAGGATACATGCCACAAATTATAAAGGACATTTGTTTTTGATATAAGCAAAGTAAAGTATTATAAAAAAGGAAATAATTCTCAACTAGAAGTGGAACAGTAGCTCCTTTTTCCATTCTCACTTTTCCAACGTTTTTTAAAGTGACATGTTAAGCATTACTGAAATTGTCAACACATGATAATATAGCTAAGCATGCGAGCTGTGTAATTGGTTGCACATACAACTCTGGAAATAGATATTATGAGAATTCACATAAAAAAATCTGATGGGGAATTCGAATTAGGATTACGCACACAAACATCATAGACAGTATACAGGCACACATTAATAATATATATAAGGTGATATACCTGCAAATATAGACCTTCAAATTATTAAAAATCAGAGATAAACACCGTGTAAACACAGGCACAAGATTGAAAGAAATGCATGACGATGTATATTATAAATATGTTACAATTGTACTAACGCTGAGCCAAATTCAAAAGAAATAAATTGAGATAATCATACTGTTCCACAAATTAGTTCTAATTATAATATTCTCAGCTGGATGATAAGGCGACAACGAAAGTTTGATGGAAATCTAAGTATAATAATTGGATTTACAATTCCACGTTTTGATATAGATATATTATTTACGAATTACGATGGAAGTGGATAAAAACAGCTGAAAAAAACATCCTAGTAGGATTGCAAAAGCATTGATCAATGAATTATGGAAGTGTTTTCTGGTTCCAAGTACGCACACAGATAAAAATTAGAGGATGAAATGAAAGATGATTATAGCCTTAGGCGTGGCACCTGGGGAAACTTCCTTCTACTATAGCTTCGGGCCGACCAAAGCCTTGTGAGAGGATTTGATGATTTTGGTAGAGGAAACTGGAAGAAGCCCATCGTATATATATATACATATATATATAAATATATATATATA
>JACXVO010028688.1:1168277-1181547 GCA_015501135.1 Hapalochlaena maculosa
GGGTGGGGGACTGAACTATTTTTAGCCCTTTCCGAGCCTAATTTTCGTAGTCCACCACAGGTCATTGTCTGTAATGGCAGGAAATTGAATGCAGCGATTGAAGGAAGATCTCCACTAAGCTGCAATTGTAATAAAACCGGACACGTAAAGAAAATTTGCACAGAGCCGGTATTAGAAATTGAACTGGAAGAAAGGAATTTAGCAAAAGAAAAGAACAAAACTGAACCAAGCAGAAAAAGAGAAGGGGAGAAAATTCCCCTAAAATGGAAAAGAAAGAGTGAAAATGAAGCAGAGCTCCAGACAAAACCAGTAACGGTAAAGAAAGAGGCGACTGTGTGAGCAGCGGAGGTGACAGAGAAAACACATGAGAAAAAAGCCGAAGGAATTAGCGAGTGTGGCATTCGACATAGAGTGAGCCGTATGTATGGATTGCGAGTAATTGACAGACGAAGATCTTGAACAGGACATGACCCCGCCAAGCTGGAAAAACGGCATCTACTTTGGGGATGCAAAAACTGAAGATAAAAACCTCCTTGAATATATGGTGAAATTTTTCAAAAACAAGCACATAGATTTTTACGTGAAAGACTATATGATTAACAAATGTAAAGAAGTGAAGGCCGATAGTCCGGAAAAACATCGAAACAAGTTTTGGTAAGCATTTTTTTTTATAAAGAGCGGTTTGATTGATATCACAAAGGTGCCCGAAGGAAAAAAAGAAATAGCAGAAACAATTTAGTTTTTAAGAAACTTTTTAAATAATTACTATCGATAACGACATTGCATAAACTTTGTTTTATGGACAGAACTGAGAGTGAGGCTCAATTCGTGTTCCAAGAATTTCATTGTATAAATCACATTCGTGCACTTTACATGTTATTTGTCTCTACAGTGGTGTCTTGTCCGTCCTTGTCTGCCCCCGCTGTGTTCAGTCCTGTGCAGCTAATGAAGAAAGAGTCAACAGTATTTAACCCACGGAACGCCCTTTGAATAGTTAGTAGATTTAATTTCCAGCTGTCTTTGGAACAACCCGGACTCGATTTCGTGTCGCAGCGAACGAAAGTTGTGAATCTATTGTGGAAAAGGTTTTACTTGAAAAGGCATCATAAGGAAAAAGCACGCGCCGGCTAGTGCCTAGAAATGGCAGCTAGCGAAAGGAAAACAATTGCTCCAGTTGTAGCGGAAAGGGAGGAATTGGAAAAAATGATGGTGCAAATTTCTAAGGAAAAATATAGGAGGTGAAGACTCTGGTCTCGGATGTAAATAACGATGAGACAATCGTTAAGAAGCCTGTCGATGAGTGTGTGGCGGTCTATGCACGAACTTTGGTGTCCCGCTGTGTACGCAAGGAAACCAACCGAGTGGAGTAGCCTATGCAGGAGTATATACAGCCCTTGTTCCAGGGTTGCTGAGACAAGCTGGAATTAATCTCGCGTTATTCAAGACGGATGGCGATGAATTTACATACATACGTTGCACAAAGGAAACCAAAATGTGGGTACTCTTCCTAATTTATGGAGGTAGGGTTCCAGAACGATGCCCATTGTGGTTATTCCCCTCACAATGAAGGCCCAATTGGAACTGGCAGCAGTCCTAAAAAATGTAGAAGAGTACACTGTTCTCCACGTGGAAAAAAACAAATATCCTAATGCTTTGGGTATATGGAGTCCATGCCATGTTAATGGTGGATGAGTAAGAAATAGAAAGAGAAAAGGATGTTATCTCCCTGGAAGATGGAAGGAAACTGAACATCATATTGTCGGGGCGCAAGCCGTAGTGTAGAAAGTGCATGCGTCGAGGCCATCTACAAAAAGACTGTAGTGAAAGGCCAGAGACAGGGCAGGAAAATAAGGAGCCAGCAGTGAAATAAAAGGAAATAGTGACAGAAGAGAAGAGTGCGGAAGAGGTGGATGAGGCCGAGCACAAAATGGAGGTGCAAATATGCAAGGAAAATAGATCGGAGATTAGCGGGGAGGAAACGTCCTCCCCCCCAAAAAAAAATCAAAAAAAGGGAAAGAAAAGAAAGAAGAAATTAACAGATGTGACTGGAAGCAGTGAAGTAAGTTTCATGATGAAAGAAAATGAGAAACCAGGAAAAAATAAACGAACGAAAGAGTAACAGAAAAACAGAGAATGACAGAATGAAGCAGAGAAAATTAAGATGAAGTGGTATATCCAGTAAGTGTGAAGCAGTGCACTAAGGCAGATAGTGAGGCAACTGCGCGACCAGGGTCGAGAGTCGTCGACCCAGAGCCGTTGAGTACACACTTCACCTTCCTTCCCATGAGGAAAGAAGAGCATGAAATTGGGCACAGACATTTTCCTGATGATGTTGGTGAAATTGATCCAGGAAATCAGATTAGAGTTGGTGCCAAAAAGAAAATATGAACTGTGAACTTTGATAATATCCATCGCTAAACAGACTAGTCGCCTGCGGAGTTTATTCATACGTTATTTCATCCGACGGTACGTTAGTTGTCCCATCATACAAATGCATACACAAAAAACGCCCACCGTAAATCCCCTCTAGGTATATATATTCATTCGTAATATTCGAACTCTGCATGCGACAAAGACATTCAGAGTGATAGAAAAGTGTGCGAATTCTGGAATTTATTTTCGAATTTTGTAATTTTATAGTAATGCTGCGAGTGTTCGATTTTGGAGGTCGAACACTTGTAATGGATGTAACACTTAAAAGCCCATCCCACATTTGTGCTGTCTTATGTTGTCCGAACTTAATCTGTGTTCAGCTCTTAGTGGCAAATTAAAAAATGTCAACCGTAGTTAACTCACGGAACTCATCGTGTATGTTCACGGCGGATAGTGTAAATGTCCCTCTGTATTGCTTATCGATTTATTGCGTATTCGTTTTCCGCATAATATATATGTGCATACTAAACTTGTTGTTCGAGTCTTCCGTTACGGCCATTACTAGACCGAGAGGAATAAGATTACATTTTAATGTAAGGATTTGGTATAATTCCTGAGCCCACATTTCACAACCTTATATTCTTGGACAATTTGGTTTAGCTGAAATAATTATGTACAGGTAAATGAATATGGTTTATTATATTTTAGCGATAACATTACTCTTTAAATTCATAATATTCTTCATACTGTTCTTGAAACCCATTCAATTCATAGTATTCTTCATATTTATGTCGTAATTACACATTCTACATTTTATAAATCCTGAACTAGTATCCAAGTAGAAATAAATGTCTCTGCCTCTAATTGGTTTTCACATTTAAAACACATGTTCAATTTTGAAATTTAAGTTTAACTGGAATAATTTACGTTTTGCGTAGTTGCAATTATTTCTTCTATCTGCCCTACCATTATCCTTATTTGCACTTGATTATTACTTAATTAATACCATTTTATGATTCATTTTTCTATGTTCAATTTTATTTAGATTATTCTAATATTTTACATTTTGTATACTTTCTATTTTAGTCTTGGAATTAATAACTTTTATTTCCTTTGTCTTGATCTCCTTACATCTACTTCTTCGTTATTATCTCTATATTCATCATTTACTTTCCCAGTAACGCACTTTTAACGCTTTTGCTTTTCCTCCCTTGATTGCCGTAAAATTACTATCAATCGCTTCCTTCAGATTGGTTTCCTTATTGAAGCTATTTTTCATTTTACTATATCTATCAATAACATTTACTGTCAATTACGTTTTATTTTGATTATTATTGATATAATTCTTGGAATCTCTTCGAACTGTGTGCTTCAGTGACTTTTATCGGGTTTCTACGCATGGAAAATGTTATTTTAATTTTGTATTTGTGAAAAGTAAGATATTTTGCATTTGTAGAAAATATTGTTCTGCATCCGATTATAATAATTTGGTAATGCTGGAAATAATTTGTTTACGGAAGGGAATAATATAGGATTACATATTATCATATATCTTTTTCTTAGAGAGATGAATCACGTTCTTACTAAAAGTACACATACTATTTCTCCGGGACGGAGACCTGGAAGAAACGTTAGACCGTCGGGTGAAATGCCTAACGGTATTACATATGCCGTTACGTTATGAATATAATTCTGCCAAGGTCAACTTTCCCTTTCATCCTTCCGGGATGGATAATTTAGTGAGTCACGTACTGGAGCCGATCTAATCTACTGACCTGGAAACTGTGTTTGTCTTTGCTTGTCCCCTCTATGTATTGCCCCTAGTGGGTAATAAAGAAAAAGGAAGGTTAAAACGAGGGGCAAAATGCTTAGCGGTATTTCGTGTTTGAGTTAAAATTCTATCGATGTTGACTGCCTTTATTCATATTTGTTTTTCTTGTGTGTACTTTCAAGTGGTAGATTTACATATTTCTTATCTTATCTGTTGGCATATTTCTTACTAAAATTTCTCGTATAATAATGATTTCATTTTAGTTTATATGGCTCCATTGATTTAAGACTATTATTATTATTCTTGGCTGTAAGTCGTATTCTATGGCTATTATCTAGTTTGTCTTCTCAATTTTCCCGTTTTCATTTATACATGCATTACAATGTTTGCAATTATCATTTAAATTGCACAAGGCAGTGTATTACTATCACGGTTATTATTCTTTTCTCTGATTATCGATTTTCAAATGATTTCTAAACTTTGCTCCTAAATTTCTAATTTTCTCTACATACCTCCTTAATGAATGCTATATTGTAACCCTATGTATGTTGTTAGAGCTTTTCTTCATTAGATGATTTATTCAAATCAGGCAGAGACACGTTTTCATATATTCTACGTTATACATATAGAATGATTGCTATTTTATTTATGAGTTTCATGTTTGTTTTAGGCTTATGATAAATTTTATAATTTCCTGAAGTTGGTTGTAATGCGACAAAATAAAAGTTGTTTCTCTATAGAACTGGAAAGTCCTTGGCTCTAAATGATGAAATAACTTTAGTTTGTGTCCTTCTGTTCGTGTGAAAAGTGCATCATTCCTCTGTAGACACCATCTTTAATCAGGGAAACCCTTACTTAAACTGACCTGCAAATGTATCCACAATAATTTATAAACTTCTGAAAAATATATAGTTCCCATGGTAGAAGAAAATTGCCCCTTTCTTCAATCAGTACTTACCTTCAAATTATATAATATATTTTTAGTTTCTAAAATCCCGGTGTTCATTTCAGCATATAAACTTATTTTAGTTAGTAAAAAGTGATTTTACATAGAAGCAATACTTATTGATTCATAGTAAAAGTTCTTGATTAATAGTAATAGTTCTTGATTAATAGTAATAGCACTTTCATAAAATTTTAACTAATTTTGCTAACCAGTTTATTAAGCCATTTGATAGATAGAACATAGTTTTACTTCTATGATGTCTCCGTCTCTAAGTACTGGTATAAACTTATCCATAATGTTTGTCGATTTAGAGGAGGACATATGGATCATTTTGATGTCGGTTCTGAGGTTATAGATACGTTGTCTGATATCACATCATATCTGAATGCAGTTAAATTCCGTCACATTGAATCTAGCTGATAATCTTATTCTCTATTACCATCTGATGAGAGGCTTCAAATATACGTTTTATAAGTTATCAAAATGGAGGTTCTATAATCACTGTGGAATACTGGTGAATGTCCTTTTACAATTGTTATGTGTAAAACTTATTATTTTCACTTGAAATGTAATTAAACATATATAGAAACGATTATAGCTGAATTTTCTTTTGAAAGTAATTCTTTCGCTGTATTTCCGCTGTAAATCCTCGGTTAGTTCTCACAGACTGTTGTATTCAAAGATATATCGGAAACATATCGAATACAATTTAGATAAAATAGTTCCTAATTTCTTTATATAAAGGCATATATTGCTCAACAAGTTATTTAGATCTTAAAACGGTGATGTGTGATTTGGTTTTTTCCGTTTCTATTCGTAGTATGATGTGCAAATACATATATTATGCATCGAAGTATGATGAGGTGATATTTTTTGATGACGTGAGATTTCAGTTCCTCGGTTGAATTCTTGATCCATGAGTATCGGAGCTATTGTAATCTAATTTTCTGCTGTTATCTTTTTGATTGATCACCGACCTTCTAGCATGTAATTTCCATAGAAGTGCAGCAAGTTTTATTGATTTTTTAAATTATTTATAAAGAAAGACATATATCAATATTTAAAAGAATTCCAACTAAAATAGAAAGTTAACTCGTCTTGCAATAAGAAATCACATCTGCTTACTTCCTTCACATCTTAAAACAACCATACTAAATTTTGACAAAGATACTTCTTGGAGGGAAAAGATTTCTATGAATTGATAGCGTAATGCTCTGCATTTCTATTAACAACGATTCGCAGATTCAAGACTTGACATATATGATGCATCGCACATCCCGCAGTGTTTCATATAAAATTCAGTCTTCCAGTGAAAGGACGAAATTATGTTATTCTGTTCATAATAACCCATCTGGCAGATATTATATATATATATATCTCACTTATAAATTATATGTAAATGATCCTTGTGAGAACTAAGTGCGATTCACTAATTGTATGAGCATTCAGGTTTAGTGCACACACACACACGCGCGCTCACAAAATCACATGCACGCACACATACCCACACACCCACACACACACACACACATATATATATATATATATATATATATATATATATATATATATATATATATATATATATATATATATATACACATATATATATATATATGTGTATATATATATATATATATATATATATATTAAGTCACAAAAATATGTTGACATTGACTTCTGAGTCCATAAAATTAGGTGAGGTCAATTCTAAAAACCTCTCACTGTGGTGAAACACAATTATCTGGCTAAGGGACACGTATAACGGTAGAAATACCACAGGAAACTTAAATTTCACGGAAATTTAGGGGGTCATTCCAAAATCAATTTTAATATTAAGTATGCTATATCATCGATATTACTATCTCATATGATGTGTGGGCTTGAAGCGAAACCCAATAACTAGGATAGGTCTTGTCAGAATATGTTAAGTGTTTGGTATTCCCGCCAAAATGATCGCAAATCCATGTAGAAAACCTTTCGTAGATAATACCACCATGCATTTGTGGGAAATCAATTCCTGAAAAACATGTTAACATATACATTCTGTAAAAAGTGATGATGAATAAATATCTGAGATGTTGAAGAGACCAAAGTCACTGTGATTGATCTAGCAGTAAGTGTGCTTATGTTGATCTATCTTCAGAGGAATTAATAAATCAACTCATATATGATATTTAACCTGGAGTGAGATTACAAGGAATCAAACTCACTACTGTACAATGAATAATTATTCATTCCAGAATTGAATCAACAAGCAAAATTTATCCACCACATAGATATTAAGATCGCCAATATCTTATATCGTGTTCGTGAAAGACCAAAATGTGCTAATTGGGTAAATATACTTTTCAGTTGTCAAATATCAATTCATATTAGAGCCATACAATTACGTTCATTTTATAATATAGTTTCTTTCTCGATCTCACAGTTAACAACATTTCCATTAGAAATGTCTATTGATTTCTTTGATATTGCAACGGACTTATATATTTGCATTAATTTCCATTCACTTAACTAAATTGAGCTTCTTAGTTTATAAGCTCAGTTTACTAACTATACAAACTATAATGATAATTAATGTGATACCTCAGTTATAAAAATACATTTACTTCATCTTTTGTCTGGCTATAATGTAAATTGCTTGTTATACGTAAATGGTGTTCATTATTCATACTTTATGTCATTAATAAAGAACACAACAATGATTACGTGAGTCGAATACGGTTTCACGGCAATTATATTATGAATTAATTCATATTCCGAAAAAGTTACCATTGTCCCCCAGCACGAAAAAATGTATACTTATTTTCCGTTTAATGGTATTGACAATTACATAAGTCTAGATAATTTTTCTTGGTGTTAAAGAATATTAATAAATGATAATCTGGCATTTCAATGCAGGATAAATCGAAAGTGACTTAAACAACTTCTCAGAAAAATATCAACATCAGACGGAAATTATATTTGCTTGTACTTTATGAGTCGGCAATCTAGATTCGCTGAATATATTCATGGAATGCAGAACAATGGACTTGGTTCAAAGCATAATACCAAGGGCAAATTACTGAGTGTTTATTAACAAAATTTAGAATATGTTTTATGAATAACAAAATAAAAAATATGCTGAGAACACAAAATGATTTATAGTTACATAGTCGGCAAATAATAACGAATGGGGCAAAATAGTAATCTGGGACGCATGTAATTATCCATAAATGAATTGTGTTTATGCGACTTATGTTAAGGTTGAGCATTTTTCATAAAATAAATGACAATTTGAAATTTTGTATCTGTTGTCAGTAACGTCCCATTAATTACAGAATGAAACCTCAACCTCCAGTTTCAGTTTTCTAGAAATTTCCAAGTGGTATTGGTTTATTTCTTTGAAACTTGTAAAGACTATCTTATTTTAGCTTTCATCGGTTGTCTTTTCTTTTGCTTTTTCTAAATTTACTCACACTCTAAGAAATAAAAGTTCAAAGTCGAACATCTAGAGGTTAATAAAATAGCATCACATCAACGTATGCAATTTAACACTTCGGCATTTCAAAGCTGAAACTCCTACTGGGGAGGAGTTTCATTTTGGAACCAACGGCGTTCGAAATACTGGATTATTTGTGGTACTTCTATTGTATCAAACTCTAGTAGTTCAAACTTGAAGTTTATGTCTTAGAGTGTATGATCTAGAAACATTAACCAAAGAAGAAACATTATTCTAATCTTGTTCACCATATAATTCCATAGCACTTCATATTCCTTTACCCACCAGTTCCTATTCTATGTCCATCACTTTCCCTTATTACATAATATAAACGGTTTTTTTGTTCATAATTTACGTTTCTGATTATGATATTTATATTTAATAGAACTCCTGAGAAACAGGGTGCATTTACCCAAACAATGTCTACGTACCAATCCTTTAAAAATTCTGAAATTTACAAAGATGATCTAAATAAGAAAACTAATGATAAAGACTAATGGGCAGTAAGGCATCGTAGTCACCTAATCTCTCTACCCATGTATAATAATTTGTCTTGCTGAGAAAAACATATTTCTTCCGTTGCCGTTCTGAAATTGCATACTTGTTTAATGTTAACTGTAATAATGACGAATACACGTTGCCTCTTTTTCAATTTAATTGATTTCCTCCAAATGGTTTCACTTGTTTATTCTAAACGCCTTGTTTTCAATTTATACTCGGACAATATCCATTATAAATTGCAGATATCAATAATACATGTTATTTTTGTTCATTGTAAATCAATTGAAGTAACTATCATTACATTAATAATTTAGTTTTAGTAACTCACAAATCCTCACACGCGCACATACGCGCGCGCATATATACATGTGTGGGGGGGTGGGGGTGATGTGGGTGCGGGAGTGGTGTGTGGTGTGTCCGTGTCCAAAAGGAATTTCCTCTTGCCTTTCGTATATGAATATACACAGTATAGTTGCGTAAATAATTCTCATGCCAGAATTTGAGAGAATCGTAAGTGTACACTCGATACTATAGTGTCATTAATCCAATTAAAACGTCTTTATTTAAAAAAGTGACTTTAACTTGGCGTCCGATGTTTTAAAAGATAATAAACGTTAGATATGTCTTATTGTTCGTTACACATTACGTATTAATACGCCCTCTCAAAAATTCAACGAAGATACATTGAATTGTATAAGTCTTCATATGTTCAAATCAATCTTTATTTTAGAAATAAATAATAAAATCAAACGAGTTAACCTAATTGACCCAAAATCATAATTTTTTGAAGCACAGTGTAACCAACTCATAGTATAAAACGTGTAATCCAACGTTAATATAAGTTGTTACACGTATATAAATGTTGTATTTCAGAACTGCATCCAAGCAGCAGGCTAGACAAAACGATCAATTGGTTTTCGTTCACCTTTATGTTCTGAGTTCCAATTTCTGCGGAGGTCGATTTTACATTTCATCCTTTTGGTGTTTATAAAATATTTATCAGTGAAGTACATTCCCCCCTGCTCAAAAACACAATCTGTCCAGGTGTCTAAGTTGTAGACCGTTAGAAAGAGATCAGTATCCCACGGAAAATAAAGCTGCTACTTCTTTTCGTGGATACACGTTTATTGTTCAATGGTTATATGCGAAAAAAATCAATTAAACAGGTTTAACATAAAAACGCGCTTTACCGACATATATTATTTTAAATAGAAGCTGCAGCACTGTATGGTTGAAATGGGACCACGTATGTTCGTAAATTTATGATGAGAAATATTAAAGGATTTTTCACCAAAAGGTTGGCTGCATATGCAATAAGTACCGAAGAGAATGAAACATATTTATATCGAGTCGATCCCCTCAGTGAAAACCAATTAATCTGATAGATTAAAAACAATCAATAACAACAGTGACAGCTAGTGTTGTATTTACGCTGAGAATGAAAAGTTTCGCTTGCATACTTGGCTGTCATTTATATAATATATAGTTAGACAGGTATACCATTGAAATTGTTATAAGTTTTCAAACTATGAAATAAAGTCAAATTAGGTTATGTGCTTGTGTTCAATATATGTATATACGCTATTGTAGGTTGCATTTAGACCAGTGTGATTATATTTGAAAATATGAAAAATGTAGTAGCTGTATGTTTATTATTCTTATGAAGGAAATTTTAATTGATTATTAATTGTTTGACATTTTACTCGTTTTCAGGTTTGATATATATGTATATGGTTGTGTATATGTGAGTGTGCATTTATATGTGCACCTATGTGTTTCTGCGCGGAAATTAAAGACATTGAACTTCTATTTTATACTTTCCTCAAGACCTATATACTCCACCAACTCAGACTTAGTTAAAGTACACAATTCATAAAATAATCTACAAAATAAGATATACTGCAGAAAAAACCCTTATAGAATTCAACATGTTCTTACCTGGTCCGATTTCAGTGAGGTTAAAACCATACCCATTTTGTACAATTCAATATCTCAATAATAACGCTTCTAAATCCTCAATCCTCCTTAATAAACATTTGATCCTTGCTTTCCTCATAATGTTACAACAATTTCCTGACAGGATATCCACATTATATCAACTGCCAGAAAATACTAGAAAACTAGTCACGTTAATGACACAAATTGGACAAGAACTGATAAACATGATCATTTTAATATACCCATAGGTGAGGTATCACTCTCCATAAATTACAGGTTTAATCGGAATTACTACTACAATTATATCTGAATGTAAATACTAACTATATCAGAAGCAGTATATAGCCCCTGGGGAAAAATATAGCCCCTTGTGTGTAATAAAGAAATACATGTCATAAGCTGAATAAAACACTATAGTATATTAATATTCTCTCCAATCTTCCAGCGAATACCATAAAGTATATCGCAAGAGAAATTTCAGTAAGGATATCTGCTAACGATTCAATATTTAACAAGACCACACTCACATAGTTTAAGGTAACACCAACTGTTAGTCAGAGATGATTTCTTTTAAATGAGAATGTCTGAGATAAACTCAATTGCTCTAACAAACGAGAATACTAAAATTGAACCCGGACACTCTCAACAACAAAAAGATGAAAAAAAAAAACAGAAAAAAATAATATAAATGTAATTCATACTTTTATGTTCCATTCACTGAAAGATAGCTTCGCCTGTATTATGTTTGGTAAATAAAACTGCTGTTTGGTAAATAAAACTGTATTATGTTTGGTAAATAAAACTGCTATGTCTAATATATCCTGTATTATTGGGACTAATCTTTCTTACCTTGTACTTTGACCCAGATACTCCAAAATTAAGTCACCTATAATTTCGACCATGTCCAACATTTTGACTAAATTTGGTGATGATCGCGGAAGCGATGTGGATGCAAGGCGATTAACAATCAAACATACAAACATTGTTAAAAACATTACCTTCTCCAATTTCTTTGGAGGTAACTACCATGCTCAGTATTACAATAAAGTATGACAATTAAGCACCCTTAAATAAAAGTATACTATATGCAAATAACTATACTAAAAACGAAAATATCAAACATATTTCCCGAAAATTATCCTAAACCTATGTAACTTACCTTTAATTGAATTAAATTTAAGAATATGGAAATGATATTAAAGCCAAAATCCCACCAGCCATATTACAAATCTAATTAAACTCAAATGATAACGCAATAACAATATAGCAATACTCAAACACTTATATTAATCGGGAAAGCATGAAGTCGTTTGCTACGCTCCTCACTTATCCCTTCACACGCTTAATTTTTATGATTTTACAATCAAACGTTCGGAAACAACATCAAATTCCATTCTATATTTGAAACATCTGTGACCCCTAATTTAGTGTTCATAATATCCACTATAGATACATTGAAAATTAATGCACAGATAGCGTAATTGAATGAGTTAGACAAGCTTCTGTGAAAATTTGTTTACACTGCAACCCCTAATTTATGGTCCATAATATCCATTATAGATAAGTCGAAAATTTACCATGCATAATCACTGCAAGAACATAATCAAAGGATAAAACAAAATCTATATGTTAAAATGATCCATTGATAACAAATCCACTAATATAATATTAACATAGGTAAATGTAAATTAGGTATAGGAAAGAAATTGACCATTCGTACAACACACAACCCATTATCACTAAACAAATTGTCAGACGAAGTTTTGTCTTGCAAAGTTTTGGCAACGTTCTTACGATGCAATGGCTTCATTACAATCGAAATAATTATACCTTAAAACAAATGTTCAGTTCTGCTTTCATATTTCATTAAATATATTTAATTCTTTACGTTTCACACGTATACATTTAATCTCATGAAACAATTTAACATCTATTATTCGCCGGTAGTCCTGGAAAACAAGTTAACTTCAAGAAGGCTATATTACCAGGTAATAGGTAGTATATACAATTATTTGTTTGCAATGAATCTCCTGAAACGGTCGTTTGCATTGTAAATTAATTTTATTTATCCGCATTCTAATTTTCTTAATCCTGATACCCTATGAATTGCTTCAATGAGAACTTTAGACTCTCCAATATTTTTCCATGTACATCCTGGTTTTAATGATTTTATTTACCCGTAGATGTTTATAAAACGCATTTATATATTTATTGTTGTAGCCCAGAATGGGATAAACAATTGAATGAACAAACAACG
>JACXVO010028688.1:1805755-1818030 GCA_015501135.1 Hapalochlaena maculosa
ATATATATATATATATATATATATATATATATGCTTACAATGTTTTCTCCATAGAATATGTTTCATGGACTCTGAATCAAATCATTTCCAAATGAAACATTTTGGGTTAATTCAGCGGTGTCTCCTTGTATTTTTCCAGAATAGAATATTGTTCAGTACAGTTTATTTCAGTTTTATCAGTTCATTAATAGTTTTAGTTATACATACTCGCATAAGTTATTTACGTTATATAGTGTCCGTTCTATATTCACTGATACCTTTTCTTCTGCTATGAAAACAAAGAAGCTAGAATTGGCAGTTACCTGTAGAGAAACAAAGGTGAATATTTAATTAATACAGAAATGAATAAAAAATTATTCGAAGCTAGCAGAGTTCAAATTTGCATGAGTGTTGTGCAGTAATCGAAATAGCAATTTTATACGTACATCAGAAATTTAGCAAATAATCATACTTATAATGCAGAAAAGGTTCACAATAATTCTCTGATGAAATGCACACATCCTGTTAGTTTTGTAGAGGCATGGCTATTACTTCAAAATGACCATTAAGTAGAGTCTTTAACAGGCGCTTCCATAAAGAGAAAGTCCCACATCCACTCGAAAGAGACTGGACTCAAAACTCATTGTTTAGAGGATCAGTACTTATTTTATCGGTCTTGTTTAAGGAACCGCTACGTGATGGCGATGAAAACACACTAGCACCGATGGTCTACTCACAAGAGTAGCCCTGAGGCTATAGTGGAAGACACTTCTTATCAGAGCCAGGCAGAGGGATTTAATCCCAAAACAAGTGTTTGGTAAGCAAGTTACTAACCACACAGCCCTTCTTCCACCTCTGACCACTCATGCGACTATAGCGGCCTCTCTCTCTCTCTCTCTCTCTCTCTCTCTCTCTCTCTCTCTCTCTATATATATATATATATATATATATATATATATATATATATATATATATATATATATATATATATATATATATATATATATATATATATATATATATATATATATACGTACATATATGTACATGCATCCCTACTATATATATAATTGCAGGACATTACCAAAAAAAAGAGAACAACATTTAAATACGACAGAAAGATCTGTTGGACCTTGGAGAAAAAAGAAAGGTAGGAAATAAAAAGGTAGGAAACAGAGAGGAAATAGAATCAAGTAGAATTCTAAAAAAAATTAGATCTTACATTCATACGTGCATGTATATAAAAATGCAAAACGTCATGTAAAACTAAATCAAGATTCAAACATGGAAAGTGAACGTATTTTTCGAACATTTAATGCAAAGAACATAAAAAGTCTTGAATATAAACAGAAAATGGTAGTTTGGTGGGATCTCAACTGACTGTAGAAACAAAATGTTGGATAAATATAATAAATATATTAATAATGATTAGTAATACAAGGGAATTAACGGGTGTAAAACACTGGGTTCTGGGTAACTGTCTGCATTTGGTGAGAATGAGTGAAATGTGATGGAAAAAGGAAAGATAATAGATTAAACGTGATGAGGTTGTGTGTGTGTGATGATCTCAGAAATTGTTTGTTATTTGAGTATGCAAATATCAAGATGGGAGTATAGTACTTTGATTTGACTTCAGTAATAGTAAGCTCTACTCAATAAATTCAGACTTAAGTGACTAGCAGGTGCAGCTATTTAATTCCTGGAGGGCATTGTCAGATTTGAAAATAATATTCCCTTAAATTATATGTTGAAATACTTTTCGTGGCATAATGGTATACCATATAACATAAACAATTTTGTGTTTAGTACTTTACTTGTTTTTAGGTCATTCTCTCGTTCTACTATATATAAATGTCAGATTTCTTTTCTATGTTTGACGACGTTTTATTCCTGATACTGGGAATGATGTATTGATGTTATGCTTACATGATATACATTTGGAATGCCTAATAATGATTTTTTGTAATGGCAACGATGATCTCTCGATGTTTTCTGCAATGATGTAGTATTTTTTTACTATACATCAGCAGGTTATATGACGTATTCCATTTTGTTTTATCTCCCAAATGATGCTACTTAGTAATGTGGAACGCCTTTGTTTATCTTTGAAAATGACGCAAAACAGTTACGCAAATGATTTTTCATTGTATCTCCGACACCACAGAAGAACACGTATTTGCTTTCACCCCACATTGCTAAACTACATTCTCTATCATGATGCTGTAGCTAAACTAGAATTCCTTCTTTAATCTGAGATACACGTGGCCATCAAATGTAATTAATGAACATTTAAAAGAATATCATTGTCAATGTACGTAATACCTTCCGACAATTGAATTGATGTACCAGGCTGACTTGACTACAACGCAATTCACTACACAAACGAATAAATTATACAAGAAATGCTGACATCTTCGTGCAAACATATATCGAACATCTCTTCATGCCCTTTTATAGTATTTATACCACTCCCTCCCTACTTTATATCACCTTCAACTATTCCCCGCCAAAATACCCAAAGAACAACTCGCATATAAACATTCCATTGGATAAAATATTTGTAAACCTAATTGAGCTGTATACACGGATATTTATTCGATTGAAAGGACCTTAGAGTGAACATTAATGATAGCGATGGTGTGCCTACATTCCGCCTTCCACACCGCATCAAGATCAACATAGCGTCTACCATCAAGTGGCCGGTAGTAGTTGTGCTGCTCTCAGTCAAAAGAGCTGCTGTCGGAAAACAAGAGGATGGCTGTTGGAAGACATCAGGGTTACTGCTGCAACAGGAATCTGCACCATGTCACACATCCTGGAGAACTTACTCATGCCAGTCAAACTTCCTCTGCCTTCATCAACTCTAATATCTTTCTACCGAAGTAACCATAATGCAACGTATTTGACTAATATGTGTGTGGGGAGGCTGAGCAAGGGAGACCCAAAATGTCTCAGCGTATCAATTATAACCTGAAGCTATGAATTATGAAGCTATGAATTATTCACCAACTTAAATGAAGCGACTGACCAGAAGAGTTGAAATGGTTTCTGACGTCGTTTGGAGGCCATGGTAATGTTATTGAATAAATATACTCTTTAGGATTTCAAGATATTTTCACGTTATCTTGCTACAATTATCCGTTAAAATGAGATGCCAGAATTATTTTCCTTTTCACGTCATCTAGACGACGATTTCTTCATCGCACCGAATATGAATATCTATATATAAAGCGATAAGTAATTTTGAGGTGAATTACGTACACCAGGTCAGTCCAGTAATTACCTGTACAAATTAAAGGAAGTAGTATAAAATCAAGGCATATAAAATCAAAAGTAATCAGTACAATGTACAAAGTCAGGGCAGTACGACCATACCGAGCTCTCTTCAGCAGCATAATCAAATTAGAATTTAATCAGATGAGGACATTCATACGGCTTAGCTTTTATATAAATACTCTACTTGAAGGATACAAAATATGAAATTATACTGCTAGCAAGTCAACGGCATACTAAGGAGATTTTCAGAACTTCGTATATCGAATATTTGTCGTATTTAATGACACTATAATACCTACGTAATTGGAATAGGAAATCTAAGGCCGAAAGAATTTAGAAAGTGAGGAAGTACTAAGTTGACAGCAACTGGATAACCATACATATTGTTAACATTATTGTGGCAATAATGAGGAAAGAAGAAATAAATAAAGCATATATTACTTACCAATTAAAAAGCCAAGATACCGTTAAAATAAATTGATAAAGGGTGAATAATTCTTCAAAAGTACTTGGACAGATTAATTTATAAATATACGATTATATTACCTTTCATGAAGGTAATAAAACTTTGGATTCACGAGAATAATTCAACTTAAATTTAAATAATTTACGAATTAAAATAAAAATGATATAAAGGAATAAAATATGACATTACCATAAATCGATTAGATAGAATTTCGAACACATGAAATCAGTAGTACAGAGCGAATACTCACAACAATATTATATAACTGATGCCCCTGCTATACATAAATATACAAAATTAATTTGCATAAAGTTTGTGTTTGAGTATAGTTATTTAATTCGATATTTATACACATACACACATACACAAAACGCACACATACACACACACATAACGCACACACCTATATATTCCCATGTATGTATGCATGTATATGTATGTGTATGTTTCATAGAGTCCAATTAATCATGGCATTATTAAAGTTAGATTGTATGGGGAATTACTTAGATAACGTTCCAGATCGTTGGAAGGAACGGAAACCATGTAATTGCAAATACCTTTTTCATAAACAAACAGATATGCACGCCGTACTTCAGATATTTGAAAATACATCCAGAATTGTTCATCTTTCGCAAAGATCGACTTAGTTCCCAATGATAACATGAAATCTTCAGATTAGTGTTAAATGTGTGGAAAACACTACCATATGAAATGCAACTGTCGAAGAAATATGCTAGAGAGTAAGAGTATGTGCCGTATGTGAGCATAGGGAAAATTTAAAAAATGCTCAGAAATGAATCAACATAAATTTGCTTAAAAACACCGCATTTGAATTGTTTACTTCCAATCACGGTATATAGTGTTAAAACACTTTTTTTTAAAGATGGAGATTATTCTAATAAAATTTATGTAGCAAATATTTAATGAAAATTACGAAAACAGCAATATAGTTGTTAAAAATTAATTCCATATATTTGAGTAAAATGTTTGAGCACACCTAAAGCTTGCTGAAATAAAATTGTTGATTCATTTATTTCTTTGTACAAATTTATCGTAGACATCTTCTTATAGATCATGTACTTACACATTATGCATTATAAATTACACTCTTTTCTCCTACGGTGAAAGTGAAAAGAATTTGAATTTATTTTCTGAGAAACAACAAAACGAATCTTTTGACAATCTTATATCCTGAGTGAAAAGGTCGGAAAATTAATGATCTTAAAGAATTTATCTTTATTATGTTCTCTTTGAAATTCGCATTAATAATGAATAATAGTCCAGTGTCGAGATACCAGTACTGCATAAGTACCATTTACAATATTATCCTTAAAACCTATTCAGAGCTAGTTAATCTGCTTGAAATAATATCCGTCTCCTTAAAATTATACGATACTTTCATAAAAGGGAAAGAAATATCGGTTGATGTATTTTGAGTTCAATGTGCCCGACCATTCAGGAATGTTGTTGTGAATGTACGTAATTCCGTTCTATTGAGGTAAATTTGGACTGAGCAGCAGCAGGAATGAAATTTAATACTGTAACTGTGGTAGTGACTTAAAATATGAATATCGTAATAACTTCCTTATTGCTAGGTTTAGAATTGACAGAATCAAAATTAATATCTTTGGTATGGAAACAAGTACAAAGATAATATTACAAAAGATCTTTATCATTAGATGAAGGAAATATAATTTTACAAGGAAGAGTATTTTAGTGACATTTCTGATAAGAAGTACTGTTAGAAAATAAAGTGACATTAACCTTCATTTCGGTAGAAAGCATGTATCTTAATATTGATTTCATATTTTGGCACAAGGCTTGCATTTTATGGTGAAAGCTTAAATCGATTATATTGACTTCAATATTCAATAGTTACTTCCTTTATCAAATCTGAAGAGATGAAAGAATGAAAGTGGAACTCTGAAAGCAAAACGGAAGAAATGCCGCAAAGCATTTCCCAGTGTGCTGACGATTCTGCCAACTTGCCATCTTCTATGAATCTAAAACTTATGCATCAAAAGTTCATATGCTTCAAAGCTCACAACCAATTTTAAGGCTGCAAGATGACAGATCTGTAAGTCACGCTTTTCCAAAAAATTAGTTGAATTTCATTCGGCCTAGGTTCTATGTTCAACAATTCTTCAGAGGTCGATGCAATAAATAAAAAGTAAAAACTGGTGTTGATCTAATCGACTTATCCCACGTTGTCAAAACTGCTATCGCTGTGCAAAAAATTGAAATTAGTATCAGAAATCGTTTTGAATTTGACTGTTACTGTTTCAATTCGGCGTTCAAGAACTCGGCATTGCTACCAAATACCTGGTTCTTTTACCAAAATTTCTTTATTTCAATTCAGTCATATCACACGTTTCTCTTTAAATTACACACTTCTTTCACCAACATATTAATGTATGTATTTCCTCTAATATCGATTGAAGTTACTTTTATCGAGAAAAAATATATTCTATTTTCCATATCAGTGTCACATATTTGCTTACATATCTATTACATTATTGTAGAAGCGTGCTACTATCAGTGTAAGTAAACAGCAGCAACAATTCACTTGAGAAATTTAGATATTTTAATGAGTAGGTTATATTACGTCTAAATATTAACAATTATATTAATATGATGATTCTGCGAGCACTATAAGATGATGGGTCTCCTGGAAATCCAAGATTATGAAGTTCAAATTCAGGATTCGTTCCCTTTCAATATAATTTATAATGGCACATTAATGATGCGAACGTGATATATGTCAAAACGAAATTTTTCACTCACATTTCAGAATGTGTAATTATCCAGTTATATATAGGTGACACTTCAGGTTCATTTATAACGATATAGTGTATGATTTTGTAACTTTAGTAGTTTTGTCTGGAAGATGTGTGGTGGGAAAAGAGCGTAACAATTTATGCCCGAACAGCAATAGTGATGCGTAATAAAAACCAAGTACCAATTCTTAAGCATTTCTTAAAACAGTGAAAACCTCAGTACGCTCACTTTTGATTGAAAAATGAAGCGTGCGAACAAAATGCATTTGCTGAATGATATCCGCATATGTGCTCACATCTGTGATACCCAATTTAATATTTTCGAAATTTCCGAAAAATTTGGATCAAATCGTGTAACGTATTTGTTTTGACATCACCGCCCCCTAAACATGCCTCAGAAATAATTAATACTACTGTGATCTTCGGGTGAATGGAGCAATAATTGAATTGATAGGGTGTCACAGTTTAAAATTATCATGGCAGTATCATTAAGATCAGTTGGTTGTAAAAGATAGCCAGATTAAACATCATAGAAAATGTACAAAATAAATCTGACAGGCAATATCTCAAAGTATTACGCAGATTTTGAAAGTTTTTCAGTTATTATACCGAGCGTCCATAAATGCTTTCTACTCCATGGATCATAAGGCATGTTTCAACGATTCAGACTAGGGTGTCATCTGATGCTTCTAAATGATTTATTGGTGTAGCTGAACGATATTTGCGAATGATTTTTTCATGAAATTGATGAGTTTAAAATTAATCAGAATACTAACTCATTACATACAATTTTTATGGCTCCTGAAAGTGTAGTATCTTATCCGAGTAATTTTGATAGTGTTATCTCTTTTTTTGTTCTTATTGATTTTGTTTACTAAAATTTAGAACATCTCCACTAGATTAGACCCATGATTAAAAGTTTTCGAACCGTAAATATCTTGTATTCTAATTCAGTTACAGCGAATTTTGAGAGCGAGTGAAATATATTTTATTCCTCACCAATAGATTATGTGATCTCGTACATAATTTCTGTTAGACACATGTTTAGTGGTATTTTGTTTTTATATGTGTTGGTTTATTTTAACAACGTATATATTTAATCCACATGTAGTTTCCCTATAAAAGGTATATCTTATTTCTCTATACCTCTTTATTTAACGATACGTTTTTTCACATTTATTCATAAAACATTATACTGCATTATATTTTACTTATTTGCTTAGCGTATATTAGTATCGTATTAATATATTTCAATTGATTAATGCACAAATAGTGTTTACGTGATTAATATTATTCATTGTTATCTAAAATGAATTTGATGGATTGATGCGACAGAATTATATACACGCTTTTCTTTACTACGTCAAAATTAAACTATCAAAAATTACTACATAGAGCCAGTAATTCATCCTTTAATGGGTAGTTCGATAACATAATAAATAAGCGTATATCTTACTATACTTTGGCATCTTACCGCTTGTAGCAATAGTAAGGGTATAATGGAATATATTGTATATATGAAAAACAGCCTAACTCTGCTAGACAGCGTTCGATCGTCGTTATTTTCGATCAGGGATTCAATAAGACCACATAACAGACACAGAAGTAATCACTATTAATATGCATTGAACCTAGTCTACATATCTGACTGTTTCAGAATATAGTTACAACTTAATTTTGTAAAACAATACTATTACATAATGATATGGTTTTGAAGATTTTTAAGTGATTGAGATATTAAACAGAATGGAACTGATTATCTTGCCTCTTCTTCCATACTCTAATTGAGAAAGATGTTAATCAGTTAGGTGTATAAAAATTATTAAAAAAACTAAAAAACAATAATATTTTAATGGGCTAATCGTCTGAAAAAAACGTTTTAGAAATTTATGTGCTGAAAACTTTTATATTATTTCGATTTCCCAATTTCCTTGAATTTTGCCCACAGGTTTCCATTATCATTCATTGAGTCCCAATCACGAATTTAAATATTCACTACTGAGTACACCATTCTCATTAGCAAACTCTCTAATTTTCTATTCTCAATCTTCTTTCGCTATTTGAAAAACAGCCAGGTTATTCTATTAATGTGTACGTACTTTATTTGATGAATATGTTCTAAATAACAGTATAAATTTTGAACGCGTGATAGAAGTGAAAAGAGTGTACAGAGTTCGGTTATTTCTATTGGAAGATGGGGATAATTAAAGTTACCGACAAATACTCGAAATGTGCATCTTATTCACATTTTCCAAACGTTCTGTAACATCCAGCCAATATACACTAGTAGATTAAGTGACTCTAAAAGTGACAGACTCGCGTGCACGATACGCATAGATGCAAACGAAAAGCGATATGTCTGCTTCTGCTTGTGTGTGGTTGCTTTTCCCTGACCAATCATTGTACAAAATTACTTTCGCGAAGTTTTTTCAGCAAACAAGTTGCTGCTTCAAAGCCAAAGACTATATTTTTACACAAATGAAAGTGGTACTACGTAAGTAAAGAGGTGTTTTAAAGTTAATTTTTAACTGCAGGAATACTATTTGAATAAAGGTGATGCTTACAACACATTTTATATTGTTATATTGTTACGTAGACGCAAGGAGTTCTTTGTATTTAAAAAATGTCGTGAAATTAATGTTCCCTGTGTGTTCATGAATGACATACAAATATCTACGCTTCGGTTGTTTACGCTTCATCACTCGATCTCAAGCCAAGACACTTTTTTATAGCATATACATGTATTTCTGGGGAAGGCATTGAATGACAGCAATATATGTGTGAGTCTCACGAGAATATGAGAATCCTGGGATGATAGTGTTTGAATATCCTAAAAACAAAAGCCAATTTTCCCCTAAATCACTTTAATCTCTTGAAAAAATTTCAAACATAATTTTCCTGATAAATTCAGATCTGGTGGATAATAATAGGTGGTAACTCGAGTTTTACCGAGTATTGTTTTGAAGAATTAACAGAATACGTTTCACGAATATATTGTTGATGTTTATTCACTACTTTTGTTGAGACAGATTTGAATATATTAGTATATTATAGCTGTAATTCTTTCTAAGATATAAAATTTAAACAGCGTCACGCTGTTTCCATATAGTTCGGTTTTTCTCGTGAGATAAAAGATATTACATATTAATCATATACTTGAATAAACCCTCGGGTTCAATTTTAGTCATGTTCTCAATAAATATAGATAAAGCATATACACAGATGAATAATCATTAATAACTTATAACTGATTATAATTTGTATTATTTGGTATTTCAGAGCATATTTGCCATGCAAAACGTCGCTTAAGTAATGGATGTTTTTCATAATAATAAATATTACTTTTATAATTGTTCTTAATTAGATTTCAATAATTAATTTCTTAGATGGAAAACATTAATTAGAAAAATGCAAAATTAATGAGAGAGGGAAAAACAAAAGATCAAACTCATGCTCCAAATGTTATGGGAAATCTCATATTTATAGTGTTGAAGATATTTCTTTCCTAGAACAGCGAAATAGACTGGCTAAAATCATTGTTTGTAATATATAAGAATTTTTTTTGTATTGTATCCTGGTTTTAAGCGAATAAAGTCTTACAAGTCAGTTATTGCTTTTCTCGGAATGTTGTCAAATATAGTCAACGGGAGGTATATACAATGTGACGTATAAACTGGAACAGTAACATCAATACATTAATCCGATTTTGGTTTCTGTTCTCTAATCTACCCTGTTTTTATAAAGATTTCTCCTTTGATAAACAATTGTTGCAAATCAGATTTCCCGTTTTCAACTTCGAAGTAGTAGATTTAAGATGAATGTTTTTGTTTTCTTTTATGGTTTTGTTTGTTGAATGGTATTAAATCTAATTAAAATGACCTTTGTCTGGATTGACCATCAGTATGATAGACATTTCTTGAATACAAAACCAATATATTTCGTATGATTCTTAACATAGGGTAAAGGTATTAATTATGGTTATTTTATTTATTGCTTTGCTGACTGAATCAAACGTTTCTCGTGCCAAAATTCTTCTAATACGTCGATGTTGCCAAATCATTACAACTTAATTTATTGGAAGACAGGACATAGTTTTACATAGCAAAATGAATTGTTTGTGATGAGAAAAGAAATTATATTTTCAGACACACTTCAAAAGTTATGTGATAAAGTGATATTTAATTGATAAATAAAACGCGTAAAAATCCAAGAATGGAACAACATTCAAATCCATCATAAATATTTCTATAAAACATATATACGAATGTATAAATATTCAATTGCAAGCATTCAAAAATGTGTTTAATTTTGCTCTCTTACCACTCTAAATTGCAGCTTCTTTTTTCAGATCATATGTATTCAAATTTGATTTTCTGACTACTGAACTCCTTGATACGACATCAGAATTAACATCATTATATTTTCACATATTTCAATCAAGTAGAGAACTATCATTAAGCTATAACATAGAAGCACACATATGCACACGCTAGCACACACGCGCACACTCATATACAGACTGATACAACGCATAAAGGAGGGGTAGAATTATCACACTGTACATATTGTATACAGACGAAATAAAATAGACAAATTCGTCAAAAAATAATAATTTCTTTAAGATAGTGATTGTATTAGTCTCTATGTTCAGTTTCTCATCGTGGATTGTTCATCTACGAAATAAGATTATATGATTGAATGCTTATGAGAAACTTTCTATAAAACTCAATGGGGACACTATTAATAACTGTCATTGTGGGGGGTCGTACTTTTGCCCTTTAATTACGTCTTTGTATTTTAAATTTTTTTATGAATAAAAGTTGTACGGTGATAACTCTTTAGAAGCCTCCGCAGAGTTACATAAAGTGTATGAGCTGTTCAGACATTTCCTAGACGGCCGAAAATATTCTCAATATTGACGTTAGTTTTGAGCGACCCGCCAAATGGAGATAAACATCGTGGATGTGTCCTCAGCTGTGAGGGCGTATTTAATGGGAACAGTACGAGGTATGATCAATAAGTATCCAGACATTTGCTATAGTATCAAAGGTAAAACACGCAAAGTAAAGCCACTGGCACAGATTGGCCTTGGGTTATGCTATTCAGGCGTTCTACGTCTCAACGTGTTAGCTCTCTGCTTCTGTTGAGAGCAATGTTTCGAAAAAATATGCGTAGCCTGAGATACTCCGTATTCATCATGGCGGAATACTTTGAGTATAAATTCTGCAGTAAATTTTGTCAAAAGCTTGGTGACACCTACTCTGACTTTTACACAAATTTTCATAAGATTCATCGTACTGACGCAATCAAGGGAAACGTGTACAAAAGAAACCCGAATCCGTTTTTTGAATAAAATTCAGCTGACTAATGTCTCATGCCAAAATATTCTGTGGTTATGAACTGAACTGAATGATAAGTAATCTGTAGATCCTCTAATGACTAACAAATGGTAACTCGTCGATGTTCCTTGACAACTGCGCGTACCTCACGATGATTATCTCCGTTTTTTAGGTTATGTGCCGCTAAGAACTTTCGTCAATATTGGCGTCTAGTAAACGTCTGAATAGCTCATACACTTTCTGTAACTATGAAGAGGCCTCAAATGTGTTATTACCACGCAATTTCCTCTATTATTTTCAATGCAATGATCATGCACTAAGAATTTCTTTCGTCAGATCCACAAATAAAGAAATATAATTTCAACAATTAAGGCACATGAATATAATCTTGCTGTTATGGTCCAGAATTGAACCATACAAATAAAGGAACAAACAAAA